>CABHPH010162798.1:0-33568 GCA_902168325.1 Peromyscus nudipes | reverse complement strand
CTCTCTCTCTCTCTCTCTCTCTCTCTCTCTCTCTCTCTCTCTCTCTCTCTCATAATGCCTGTAAGCGCATGAGACTTGAAGTCAGTAGATTGCATAACTTGGGGTGACGTAGGAGTTACGGCCATGTATGTATATATACATATAGGGGTCAGAGGGCTACATTGGATGTTGTCTCTCAGATATTGTCTTGTTTTGAAATAGGGCCTCTTACTGACCTAGTCCTTTCCAGGTATGAGAGGCTGCCTGCCTGCCCAGTGTACAACTTAGGCTTTATCTTTACAGGTTCACAAAAAGATTTATTGGGGTCCTCTTGCCAAGAATCCAACCTTAGCACACTGCCTGATTTTTAGCAGCTTTCTCAAAGTTTAGTGTGACCCTCTGTGACTCTATAATTCATAACTGCAAAGCCAATAAGATGCAGATAATGCTTCCAAATTCTGTTGCCAACTTGAAATGCACTCTTATTCCCTAGCTGCCAGAGCTACAGTGGCCATGTGCCTCATTGACTGCCCTGGGAAAGCATCTTGGGAAAATGTTTTTTTTAGTTGAGAACCCCTTCAGTGACATTGCAGTTCAGTGTCTCTCCTTTCAAATGAATTCACATTTTTAGAAATTTTACATTTTTTTGGCCCACCCCAACATCCACCCCATGTATGATCTGCAGTCCTGCAGAACAAAAGCTGCAGAATCTCCAGGACACAAGGCAACTTTATAAAAAACATTTATAAATATTTATAAAAGAACAACAAAAGGAATGAGCGACATACTTACCATTTGAACGATGGATAGATAAAGCATATTCATAGAACACTATTCGTTAATAAAATGCAACATATAGATTGACAGAAAAGTATAAATTAATCTCAAACCATCATGTCAAATAAAAACATTTTACAGAAAGAATACAAATTGAGTGGTTCAATTGGCAGACATTTCTGGAATGGTCATAATTAATTAGTTATTGGAAGACTTCAAAACATCAGTTATCTCTGCAAGTATTGGAGGGTGATTAACCCATATGGAGCAAGAAGAAGTACTGTGGGGTGTTGAAGTATCTTATAATAGACAGAGAATATACCAAGCATATAATTACAGTTTTATCAAATGCTCACTTAAGATTTGTACATTTATCATATGTTTCACAATAGAAGAAAAATGTAAACACAGAAGTTAAAATACGTATTTACATGATTTAGAGGATTATGATATTTGGTATTCTTTTCCTCAAGAAATTCCTAAGAATTTAGTAATGGATGAGCTTTTAAGTTTTTAATTGAACCTCTTTTTGATTTATGACTTCAGTGGATTTTTGATAACTTTCAAGCTTTCAAAAGTGAGTCAACATTCAGATTTTAAACAGTGTTCTTTCCAGAGACAGAAATAATTATAGACAAAGCTTCTTCTATAATTAATATCACATAGCTTTCAACTTCACATTTACATGTATGTATAGAAATTATTAATCCACTTGAAATAAAGAATGAAAGAAATAACCTAATTGAAATAATGAAAGAAAACAGAAATTGCATCTTATTAAATGAAAGAAGTGGTCAAAGCTTTAAAAAATGTATTTGTGTACTTTGATAGTTTCATACATGTAAATAATGGTTTTAGGCCTGCCCCATTACCTTCTTTCATCCTATCTCCTTCTCCCATTGTGGTGGTTTGGAAGAAAATGGCCCCCAAAGGGAATGGCACTATTAGGAGGTGTGGCCTTGTTTGAGTAGGTGTGGTCTTGTAGAGGAAGTGTGTCACTATGGAGGCGGGCTTTGAGGACTCATATATGCTCACGTTACTCCAAGTGTCACAGATCTCTTCCTGTTGCCTGTGAGTCAAGACGTAAGAACTCTCTGCCCCAGCACCGTGTCTGCTTGCATGCTGCCTTGCTTCACACCACGATGACAATGGACTAAACCTCTGAACTGTGAGTGAACCACCCTATTAAGTGTTTTCCATATAAGAGTTGCTGTGGTCATGGCATCTCTTCATAGTAATAGACACCCTAACTAAGACACCCGGTGAAATCATTCTTCTTCTTAAGCCATCCTCCTATTTTCTCTACGTATGTGCCCTAGTGAGTTTAGTTAGGTTTGCTTGCACATGCAGGGGAGTTGGTTGTTTACTTGGCGATTTATACTGTTGAAGAAAATAACACCCCCTCCTCCAGTCGTCATTGGCAGCAAAAAGAACCTTAGAGAAGGATGCAGTTCTTAGGCTCCTTCCCTGTCCATGATGAATGTGAAGGGCACAATCTTGTGGGGATAACCACAGTTGCAGTGAGTTTATGACAGCAACGGCCATGTTATATCCAAATGTCCTTTTTGCTGTGTGTTTTCTCATTCTCTGGTTCTTACATTATTTCTGCCTCCTCTTCCACAATGTTTCATGGTTCTTGGAGAGGTGATATAGATGTCCCCTTAGGACCCAGCACTCTCCTGTCACTTGTTCTTGATATTTTGGACAACTAGAAGTCTCTGCCTTAACTGATGCCCTATACAATAAGATGCTTCTCTGGTGAAAGCTGGATGAGTTTGGTACTAATCTGTGGATATAAACATGAGTGTTTAGAAGGCAGTTGCTCAACATATTTTTGTCATAACATTAAGAAAAGCAAAAGAAAAGGAGAGAAGCAAAAAGGGGAAGTCAAAATTTTTGGTACAAAGCAAGCCCATTTGGGGATATTTTTCAGCTTCTTGGTTCTTACACAAATTAGTCATATTAATGAGCTTCAGATTAATATGTCCATATGTTCACACAATGTGTGCTGGTCCATGGTGCTTCCCCTTGTGTCCCCTTTCCTGCTTCTTCTGGTCCAGGCATTTTTAATGCTGTGAATGGAGCCCTGGCTGTGATATTTTCCTCTTCCTCATAGTCTTCTTCCTACACTCACCACCATTTAGATTCTTCTGTGAGGAGAAGGGACAGAGAACACTCACTTCACACCTGTACTAGCTGTTCCTCACAATTTGGAATTCCTTTAATACAGGGACAATTTGTGAAATGTGGGGTAGTCTTGTATGTTTCAGCATGTTCATTCTCCCTAATCCTGCTGAATAGAAGTGACTTTGTCTTTCCCCCCATGACAATTCACAAATACCCATACATTTCAAAGAATGCCTCCTCTCTGGGTGCATTCGTAGAATATTATTATTTTTGTCTTCTTTTATAATTTACTTAATGCTTTGGAGAGTAGGAACTACAAATTACCTTGAATGTTTTATGAGATTGACTATGGAATGCATTACTCATTTGGTTACTTTTAAGTGTAAACAAAAATGATAGCAATTGCAGTAAGGCAATAGGTTCAAACGTGTTCTTTCTCTCAGGCAGACTAGCTTTCTACCCTGCCCACGTCCACAACACCAACTCACAGTTCCTTATCCAAAGATCCCAGGCTCATACTTTTTTTCTCTTCAGGTATTTTGGTTGTTTGGCACATGTAATATGATACATAATCTCTTTGTTATAAATATGTAGCACATTATGATTAATTTATGATTTAAATGAATGAATATGTATCTATTAATGTGTTAAACGCAGACTCTAACCTCAGGGTCTATAGTTAGAAAAATTCTGAATACAAAATAAATTCATGGAGTTTTAAACTGGAAGATCTCTTAAAGGCATAATTTGTTCCCCACAGGTAAATAAACTGAGAATGAGTTAGATTTGGGATAGAAATCACTTACTTCATGTGAAAAGTCTAGAAAATTTCAGAAGTAAGCTCAGAAACCATGTTATGTAATTCTTCTTTGTAAATACTTAGTTTGATACATAAATCTTCAATTCCCAAATCATGAAAATATTTGAAAACTAAAAATTGCCATACTTTATTTGCACTTCTAGGGGGGTTTCCTTACTATTTCTATACATTGTTTTCTTTAATTTTCACACCATACTTTAGCTATCAGAACTATTCTTTTCTGGCTTTTACAAGAGGGTTATCACAGAGCTAGTGAAGACCTATGTGGCTTAATTCCAGGTCAGGTACTCTTAAATGTTAAGTTGTGCCTCTTTCCAAATCTGTGGAAAATATGCTTTCATTCAAAAATGGCAAGTAGGCTACAGTAAATATATAGCCTCTGGGGCTTGTGAAAACATGTTCTTTTCTCCTATCCCATAACTCAGACTTCCCCAAAGACAAGATTTTTGACCAATTTGATAGCTCATACTTTTTGAAACATATATTTTAAACTTTATTTATTAAAAATGATACAAATAGAAAAATTCACATACTGAAATTAACTAGACCCAAAGACTGTTCTGCTCAATGAACAGTTAGAACAGTCATGTAAACCAGAAGTTGTGGAACCTTCACAGAGGATTTTATACTCCCATAAATTGTTGTATCTGACTTCTGACTGAAGTCAGAACATACTCAGCATGAAGGTGAGAGGTTCATTGTAAAGAGAAGCAGCCTAAATTCTAAATACATATTTAGAATCCTTGTAATTTAATTTATCCTTATAATGAAAGAAAGAAAGTACAATATGGCTTTGTTAAATAGAACAATAAGAACAAAATGTTGTATCTCTTGATAAAACAATATCTTCACAATACCTTAACCAATACCTTAATCTCCTTCATCACAACACTGCAAGGATAATCTCATCCTATAATTCATCAACCATAAATATTTATTTTTGCTGGAGGTTTTGTTTCTATGGTGTTAGACACTGAACGCAAGGCTTGTGTATGCTAGGCAAGTACTACGTCCCTAACCTTAGCATTACTTTTGCTTATTTTAGAATCATTCAGAAAAGAACAAAGTCATAGGAATGTTACTTGGGAAGTAATTTCCACCTGTCCCTGGGAAATCATTTCCATGCACATAGAACTTAGGAAATTGGTCTTGTTTAACTTTTGGTATTCAGGGCAGAAGAACACTAAGACAAAAGACATCGTGGAACTAGTATGTAAAGTATTTGGAAGTAAAAACCGGGAAAAATGTAAGGTCATAAGCATACTTTTGGATAAATTGAAGTTTCAGATTTTTGTTTTATTCTTTTTATTAGTTTCTTAAGCTGGCATACAAAATAATGGATCTCATTATGATATTTCATACATACTTCATTCTTCTTTATCCTTGTCCTATTGACTAGCTCTTGCTGCCCTCCTCCACCTTCCTTTTTGGTTTTAAGTCACATGCCTTCCATTATTCCTTCCCTTCCTCTACTCCTCCATCCCCCCTTCCTCCCTCCTTCATTCCATCCCTCCCTCCCTAAAGAGCTCTTCCTCCTCTTTCCCTGGAATTGATGAGGGGCCTTTGCCTAGCATGTGAAAGGCCCTGAGTTTAGTCCCAAATAAATAAATAAATAAATAAATAAATAAATAAATAAATAAATAAATAAATAAATAAATAGATAGATAGATAAATAAGAACTTTGGTTGTCCATCTGAAAAGGGGAACACACTTTACACTAACAATGTGATTTACATACTGTCTTAGTTACCTATTGCTGTGAAGACACTCCATGACCAAAGCAACTCTTAGAAGAAAGCATTTAATTGGGGGCTTGCATGCAGTTTCAGAGGGTTAATCCTTGATCATGATGGCAGGAATCAGAAAGGCATGGTGCTGGGACAGTCGCTGAGAACTTTGCATCCTGATCTGCAGACATCAGAAAGAGAGAGAAAAGACTGGGCCTGGCACCAGCAGCACGCTTCTTCAACAGGACCACACCTCCTAATTCTTCCCAAGTAGTTCCACTAACTGTGAACCAACACATTCAATTATACGAGCTTATGGTAGTTATTCAAACCTTTGCACACACCTTAAAGAACAATCAACACATATATACTAGCAAGAGATTTAAGTGTGTTTTTATTTTTTTGTTTTTTTTTTTCCCCCGAGACAGGGTTTCTCTGTGTAGCTTTGCGCCTTTCTTGGAACTCACTTGGTAGCCCAGGCTGGCCTCGAACTCACAAAGATCCGCCTGGCTCTGCCTCCCGAGTGCTGGGATTAAAGGCGTGCGCCACCACCACCCGGCTTAAGTGTGTTTTTAAATAAATCAGGCATGATTAATTTGTTCCATAACCATTCTTATTTTATTTGACAGGGCATTGGGACAGAGTAACTATGACTTAAGAGGTGGCATAAGAACAAAGACACACTTCTTATGTAACTGATAAGTTTGTGCACAGTAAAAAAAAAAAAGAATTTCGGAAGGACGTGAAAGGTTAAGAGCAAATAAATCTTCTATTTTATTGACCTAAGTTTATTATGGATGCTTCCTTGAAGAAAATGATACTACTTGTTTTTTCTTATGATTTGTTTGAAAGCAAGCAATTTCCTATGTTTGGTATGTCTGATTCTGGCTTATTTCTGTCTAGTTTTCTGTTATCTCACTTGCTTTTGTATATTATTTTGCTATTAAGAAGACTTCTAAATAAAAGACTATAATGTGTTTAAAAACACAACAATAAGTCTCTATGTTGCTAGCATGTTACCAATATCAGTTGAAATTTAGAAATCTCTTAGAATTGGGCTCAATTCCATGGTATATAAATTGGTGCATTTTTATTGTGTGTGTGTATGTCTGTCAGAAAATTGCATTCTGTTATAGAAATAAATAATAGTATTTATACTAATAGTTATGTTCTTTTGGAAAAGCATAACCATTACAATAAACTGAAAACAGATACTGTTTGTGAGTTAGTAGTTCCTTTGGAAAGAAATGATTTGTTTAAATTTAAAATATTGTTCAACTTCAACCCCCGCCATAGAGTTTAGTACTTATATCAAATATGTCCACTAAAAAGCATCTTGCCAATGTGATAATATTAAGAAGGGGATTCTTTAACGGGAACCTGGGCTGAGGATTCCTCTGGTATAAGTGGAACTGAGCGCCTATATAAAGAATTCTGTGGAGGAAGTCAGTTCTGTACCTTCCACCATGTGAACATATAGCAAGAAGCCCTTGATTTTGAACTTTTCACTTTCACAACTATGATAAATATTTCTTTTCTTTATAAGTTACCTGGTCAGTGATATTCTGTTGCAGCGGCATAAACACATTCAAACACACAGGAACCAAAATTACGAAATGCTGAGGGAAATAAGTGAATTTGTAAAAATTTACAACGGACAAGGTAATCCAGACCCAGAAAGACAAAGTACGTATTCTCTCTCATGTTTGGCTCTTAGCCTGGGCTCTTTAGTTTTCTGTGCTTAATTTGGAGTAACTCCAGAAGCCAATTACCTACAAAGGGGACAGCAGAGGGCGCGTTTAAGGAGGGAGAACAATAGCACAGAAGTAAAATGAAGGTGGAGATTGGGAATACTGAGGGTGGCAATGTTCAATCGAGGAGAGGTTGTGAGTATGGAGGGAGAAGGCAGACAAGAGAGAGAATGAATCAAAGCAAAGTAGGCTATGAAAAAGCCATACAGACACCCTCTGGTTTAAAAATGACAGAACAGAGTTTGAAATAGATGTCCCACAAGAACTGGTAATGCTAGTCTTGTAGCTAATGAGTCTAAACAGTTCTCCAGTGCTAGTTGTGGGATACCTCTATAGGGGTTATAGGTCAGTGAGGTTCCAGAGAACCCTAAAACAACACAAGCTTTTGCCATTAGTTGCCACCAGAAGTAGGTTGATAAGCCTCTATTTCTGCAGTTACTACACACCTTGTGTGCAAGACAGAGAAATCAAGCTGGAACTGAACTGGAAGCTTCCTCGATGCTAGTAGCTTCCCATAGTATGAGAGTGTGCCATGCAGGCTACTGTGAGAATAAAGACACCAATGGTGTTACTATGCTGTGAACTTTATGAACTTTATATATATGAGTAGGAGCAGAATTGTTATGAAGTAACCAAACACTACCTAGTTTGATTTAAGGCTTGGTCCATTAGAGGAAATCCATGACTAGTACTGTGTATCTGGTCAAAGCAATAAGCTCTTAGTTGTAAATGAAGTGCAATAAATGGTCTCTGAAAGCTATCGGCTGGTGTTGCAGCAACATCCAATATTGAATTGTCCTTCAGGGGAGCATTAAGTGGTCTCTTTGCAAAAATTTGCTTACTTATTGTCTAAGACACTTCCTAATAATAAGTAGTACTAAACTTTGAAATATCAAGCATATGCAGTACTACAAAAATGATGCTTTTTTTGAGAGTACAAAGTATTGCTTTTAGCTTGTGTTACCATGGTGCACACTATTGTATTTCGTCAAAAGTATATCCAGGGTAGAGAATGACTGTCAGAAGTAAAACTGAAAAGACTATCCTATTATTGTGTTTTTAATTCTACCTTTCCAAAATGCCACCTACCCCTCTTCCCTTTTATGCACCATTAATATCTGAGAGGGCAATCAACATGCGTTCTCTTACTCACACAGTTCAGTCCATAATGAAGATCTGAAATGTGATTTTTATTTCTTTATGTTTGAGCTCGTGTTTTATGATGAAAAGAATGTATTTTGTCCTTTTGTACTTGTGGTATTTTTCAAATTTTAAAGAATGATTTGTTCCAACATGAAGCTGGAGCCCAAAGTCATTAATAGTTTAATCATCTTGCCATGTGTTGGGACTGTTTACCAACTCATCTAATACCTATGACATGAGCACATAAATCTTCAGAGGGAAACAACGAAATTATATTTACTACATATGTCTGCAGCTTTATTGGTGTAAATGTGGTACTTTTGAGTCATACTTAATAGTGTGGGTCTTTTGGGCTCAGCTGTGTTTGCTTAGGTCTCTGCAGTCCATGCTGTCTTGTGCTTTTTTATTCTCTTTCCAAGGTATGTATTTTTTTCCTCTTGGTGATAGAGTAAGTGTTAAAATCAGGTCAGCTTAAACATTCAAGTGTTTCTCTAGGTAAGTGTGAGTTTGTGCTCTGTGACATCTGTGGCCAAAGTAAGTTCAAACCTTAAGCTTAGAGCAAGAGTTAGCCATGTCCAGGATGCAATGATACCACAACTTTACATGGAAAGTACAGAATACTGGGCACAATGAAGAATTAGGCCCATTAATTCATGCAAAGATTGTGATGGGTTGGAATAACAGTTGTACAAACTTTTTCAGAATTGCATCTAACCTAAAGCATCAAAACCAAATGCAAAACAAAAACAGAAACAAAACCAACTTTTCCCTAGCATTGTGAAAGTGAGCCAAAATATAGTTGTATGGTTAGTCCCACCACAGCCTAGTTGATTGACCTTGCTTAAGCTGCTTAACTACATTAAGCTTCCACTTCCTGCAAAACAGCTATGATTATATTGCCTCCCAGAGCTGAACTTGTAAAAGTCTTTTGTGCTGTGGCCCTGGATAACGACAACTAGTTTGGCAAACATTATTGTCATTTCCCCCTCCCAACCTAGGTTAGAACATAAATTTTGTTAAGTCACTTGGAGAAAATAATTAATTCATTCCATATTTTCTTCATGGAATAAATGAAAAGAAGTCATGCCCACAAATAGAGGCAGAGTCATTCTTACGTTTATATAATTTTACATATTTTTGAGGTTACATTAAAAAATCTGATTTTTTTCAACAGGTCTTCTATGAATTGTCTAGATCATAGATCCCGTGTGCTTTCTTAGATAACCAGACTTCTACTTAGACCAGATCTTCCATGTTTGTGGTTTTCTTATGAGGAAACGGAAAATGCAGGGACAGTTTGGAACATTTCCCAAGGTGTATAATGATTGTTGAGCAGGATTTTGATTACCACCTCCACTCTGCAATTTTATACTTGCTTTTTGATTTTGTGGCTGATGACTCACAGTGTGTGGGAAAAAGGCAAAGCTGTTATAATCATTTGGAGTGTTTTTATCTTCTTAATTAAATTTGATATTTTAAAACAGCACTTACTATTTGAATATGCTTTTATATTCCATTTTTTTTCTTTCAGAATAACTTGAAGCAGGTTTCATATAATCCTGTACATTTTCATAATATTTAATATAGCTAAGTATTTTATCTGTGTTGAAAATTATATGTTAAAAATAATTATAAATGTTTACTTGCATGCATTTTAGTACAAATAAGTATTTTGTATATGTTTATGAAATTTTTAGAATTCATTTCATTTAAAGGTATTTAAAACTATAAGCAAAACTAAAATATGAATATAACCTTTAGAATCATTGTGTCTTAGTTGTGCTCTATATCACATCAAAAGCAAAAGTCTCATTTTTATCAAATTTATCAAATTTCAATTGTGAAGGAAAAGTCATTGACTTAAGCCATACTTCAGTGAAAAGAAATTGAATATTGTAGTCAATGGCTACAACTAGCAACTCCATTTAAATTCCTTTTTATGTGTATATATATGCAGATATTACTTATACATGTATGTGAGCATGCACATGTATGTGTCTATGCATATACACTATGCACATATATTTTAGGGAGCTTCTACAGTAGTAGGTTTCCATATGACATTTTCAAAGCTCTTTGGGGTTAGTTATCTTTTCCCATAACCCATCCTCTACTCTGATTTTCCATCCTCTACTCCATTTAACACTTCCTGTCCTATTATCCCCTTCTTTCTTCATCTCATCTGTGTTCTATCCCTCTTTCCTTCAAAGTCTTCTATGGCCATATCCTA
Source organism: Peromyscus nudipes (assembly GCA_902168325.1). Taxonomy (NCBI): domain Eukaryota; kingdom Metazoa; phylum Chordata; class Mammalia; order Rodentia; family Cricetidae; genus Peromyscus; species Peromyscus nudipes. The sequence goes on along the minus strand of CABHPH010162798.1, from coordinate 23,014 downwards.
GTTTCTTGCTTTTATGGGCACTCTGATTTAAACACACATATCTAAAGAGTCAAAGCTACTATCCACATCTGAGAAAGAATGGGTGGGGCTTGTCTTCCTGGGTCTAGGGTACCTCACTCAGAGTGATAATTTTCAGTTCCATCCATTCTGTAATTTCAATATTCTTTACAGCTCAATAATATTCCATTGTGCAAACATACCATGTTCTCATTATCCATTCATCAGTTAGTGGACACCTAGGCTGTGAAACACAAAGTAAAAATTGTTTTCAGGAAAAGGGCAGCAGCCAATAGCAAGGAAAAAAATGTAAGTCACACAGGAAAGTACATTCTTTTATAAAATATATTTTAACGTTTCAGTCTGGTGGTAAAGAACACCCCATTTGTTGCTCTACCATTGAATGGATATAATTAAAAATGTTGTCATTTGTTTTCTTAATAGTACTTTAATAAAAACTTTGTTTATTCATTAGGCCAAGCTCAGGGAATCCTGATGAAGAGAAGGAGGAAGGGTTGTAGGAATCAGAACGGTCAAGGACATCACAAGAAAACCCACAGAATCAACCAACCTGGGCTCATGGGGGCTCACAGAGACTGAACTGACAACCAGGGAGCCTACATGGGACTGACCTAGGCCTTCTGCATATACGTGACAATTGTATAGATTGGTTCTTTTGTGGGATTCCTAACAGTGGGAACAGGGGTCGTTTCTGACTCTTTTGCTGGCATTTGGCACCCTATTCCCCATACTGGGTTACTTTGCCCAGCCTTAATACAAGGGGAGGTGCTTAGTCTTACTGCAACTTGATATGCCATGTTTTGTCAATATCCAAGAGAGGCCTGCCTGTTTCTGAATAGAAACAGAGGAGAAGTGGTTAAGAGGGCAGAAGGGAGGTGAGGAAAGGAACTGGGAGGAGGTGAGGGAGGAGAAAGTGTGGTAGGGTTATAAAATAAATAAATATTTTGAAAAACAAAACTTATAAAACCCATGTTTATTGAAGGTAATATAACATATAAAATTAATAAATATTATAAATATTATACCTCATCATTTCATACATACCCTGAAAGCCAATCTCTATAACAAAGTACTAAGAATAAAAAAAGTAGGTGGAAATGAAATTCTTTCTGTAGGAATCAAAATTCTTATAGATTTAATTGGACACAAGGAGTAACTCAGTATGTCTTCACAATACCTTTTCTAAAAGATAAAGAGCCTGTTATTCCAGGATGCAAATTCCATTGTCTTTGATGGTTGTCTTTTGATCAATTTACGTTAAGGTTTGGGCTGATTGAGTAGTTCCAAAATAGCAATTTAGCGTGGCTGTTTTACACTGGGCTACTTTCCTGTTTAAAGATTCTAATTTTGAACTGTGCTTTCTATTGATAAAGTCTGTATGCTGAGACTGATTAATGTGAAAGGCGTAGTTCTATCATAACACTTAGACTATTTCAAGACTAGATTCTTCTAGTCTGGTCACAATATTGATACTGATAGACTGCTAAGGTTCCATTCACTGGTACATTAGCATTTGTGGTTAATTGTCTATCACTTACATCCATAGAACTTTTAAGAAAAATAATCAGTTCAAGTCAGACACACTACAGAGGAAAAGGCATACACAAATCTAAGACTACTCAAAACAGTCCTGTTTTGATGAATTCTAACTTTAAAATGTCCATTTATTTATCTCCCTTGATATCTCCCTTCTTTTTGACCCTTGACTATTAGGATGGGAAATTGCCCATGGTGTTTTATGTCCTCAGAGCCCACACCTTTTCTTGGCAGGCTTTAACATAATTGCATTATTTCAAATATTACTTTTAACTAATTTCATCTACTTTCCCATCTACTGCACATTTCTCTCCCTGGACACTCAGTACTGTGAACACAGCTCTTTACACATGTGGTTTCCACTCATGTGTCTTCCTATTAACAGTCAGTGTATGCTTGCTTACCTACCAGTATTTACTGACAACAGTCTGCTTTGTTTATGTTTGATTTCGCTACTCAAACATAATCCAGATGTTTCCTTTGCATGAAAATGATTAGAAATAAGGATGGAGAAAAAGAGAATCATGTTACTCTTTTCACTTATCAATTTATCATTTACATTTCATTTATCAACTTCCGTGACTGCATAGTAGGCTCATCAGAGGAACACTATCAATCTGTCAATGCAAGGTATACATTAGACTGTAGATGAACAGTCTTATTAAATAAGAAACACAGAGCCAAATGCAGAGTTAAAAGCCCAAGAGGTCAGAGCAGTAGCTGAGAGCTGAGACTTAAAACCACCTTCTTACCGTTCCTGCCGCTGCTGTCCTTCCCCTCAGCAAGAGACCTACTTCCTGTGTATCTGTATTTTTATTGACTTTCTGTTCTGCCTTTTCATTGGTTGTAAACCCAACCACATGACCTCCTCGTCACTGCCTATCTATACAGACCTCCATGTCTTCTGTAGTTGGTACTGAGATTAAAGGCGTGTGTCTCCATGCTGACTATATCCTTGACCACACAGAGATCTGCCTGTCATGTGATCGGCTCTTGCTATGGCTTGCTATTAGCTCTGACCCCCAGGCAACTTTATTTATTAACATACAAATAAAATCACATTTTAGTACAAATAAAATATCACCATGTTAGACTGAATGAAAGCATAGTCATTGAAGAAGGAGCTAAAGTGTTAGACTCTCTGTTTACCAGTAATGGAAACTGAAAATTGCAACTCCAGCTGACTTAGGAGTAAGGACAACAAGGACTTAACCACCATATTGAGCAGTCTATGACAGATAGGATTTCAGACCACAACCAGATCCATATATGTACACGACATTGTCAGAAATCTCCACACTTTAGCATTGCTTTAGGGAGAATCTCCCCACTCCCTTAGTGGAAACCAAGTATTCTTAGTGTGTAGTCTTTCCACCTTTGAAAAATGAGATGATTATAAGAGTGTCAAACACATAGGTTGTTTAGATGTTTGCATGTTGAGTTGATGTAAATAAACCGCAGTGGTACTTGGCATGCAAATAGCTTCAAAAGCAAGTAAACAGTGTCAATTAGGTCATCCTTATGAAAGTCATCTATTGACACAATAAAACTACATCAAGGAAACACAATCCCAGGTAGTTAAAACCCAATCAGTAAAAGAAACAAGTGATTGATATCTTGTAACCAGCTTAAATATAATACCAACACTGAACTTTTGTGTGGTGTTTCTCACTTCTAACTGCAATAAAAATGCCTTCTAAAACTGAAATGTTTTCAAGATTCACTTGAAGTGTACATGTGTGTGAATACTCTCAGCACCACTGGCTAGGTCCAGCATCAGGAGATGAATGAAGAACTCCTTTGAGAGTAGTACATTGAAGGAGAAGGGTTTTGATAGATGCCTCTTATTTACCACTGTTATTTTCTATACAGTGACTCAAAATACCGACAGTAAATAATGAACCATTGATCTTAGGGAGAACACACAAGGCTAGATTTCTCTCAACCTCTGGCCACATTTTTGTCAACAGATCAATAAATAAGCACACTTTGTGCTTTTGTTTACTCTACCATATCTATTACATTTATTGATTCGTTAACATTGAATACATACTAGTAGCACAATGACTTGAAAATAACTGAAGTTTATCTAACAGTTACTTTCCCTATAAGGCACATTGCAGCATGCTTGTATTTAGGAATACAAGATTTCAGCACACCCCTTGAGGGAACACGGTGGGGAGGTTAGGTGACAGTGATTGCCTGAGTACAACTGGTAGCAGAGCAAACAGTCGTGTCATTAGACTTAATGATTTCTTTTTGATAATAATGTAAGCCACCTTATGGACAAAGCAACTAAGAAGCATCAATACGTAGTGCTTCTAGCACATTATCAACTCTGAGTCTCCTGATTTTCCCATTGGCAACTGTAATATAAAATATTATAAAGAAACTTCTTAGTGGAAAACAAAATTTAAAATGCTAAAATTCTAATAATATCATAGTTTCATGGTTTATAACTAGGTAAAATATTCTTAACAGTAAAAATTACATGGCTAAGTTCTGAGGAAGAAATATAAATACAGCACAAGACAATAATATCTTTGTTCTTTAATTCACTTGTTCTTAGCCAGAGTAACCCAAAGACTTTGAAAGGCTGAGGTATCAGCATTTCTTAAAGCAGAAGGAACTTGTTTGGAGCACTTCTTGCAATGGTATTAAGAAACAAAAAATCCTATCTGTAGTGCAGCAATTTCCTTCTCTGACTGAGTGTGCAAGTTCAAGTTGTGTGGAGCTTAAGGAAAATAGCTGTGGCTTAAACTTTTTAATGTCTTTTATAGAAAGTAATATCAGACTTATTTAAAGAATAGAATTATGAAAGTACTTTGCATTAATTTACTGTGTTTTCCATATGCTACTGACATGGGCAGTTATGTCCACTTTAACTCTGCTATACATATCACATCTGTTCTACACATCTGTGCTGCACAGACTACATATTTGCTATACATATCTCATCTGTACTTACAGATCACATCTGTACTCTACAGATCACACCTATACTATACATCTGTACTGTACAGATCATATATCTGCTGTACAGATCCCATCACCTCTACTAAACAACAGGAAAATAAGACCAGAAAGTTCACAGGCATCTGTGGTTTGGGGATGGGAGTAATATCCCGTGTCTTTTGATTTCTTCAAAGTTACCTCTTACTTTACTTTGACCTTCATGAATCTATGATGAAATCAAATATATTTCAAATACACAAACATAAAAAAATAATTATTTTAAAGTCATACCATTTATCTCACTGTTGGCTAGGAAAAGAAAAGAAATAGCAATTGGTATACCTAGTGGTTAGATTTCTATTATCACTCTCCAGTGAAAGAATCCATCCATGGATCCTTGGAAACACACACGCACGCACGCGCACACACACACACACACAGGAAAAGAAATGAGGAGAGAGATTAGTGGAGGTATGTCTAAGGGAAACAGGGCAAATGAAACCACTGAAGAACGACAAAAGGCAAAAGCTAGGACAATTTGAGCAATAGAGTAAACAAAATGTGATAGATTTTAAACATGGGTATAAAGTGAATATCCAAGAGTTCATGCTCAGATGCATAAACTGAACAGAAAAGGCATATAAATGGGAGTATACAGGAAGAAGCTTTCTTTGGAAACTGTGTAGTTGGTGAGGTAAGGTTAGCTCATGGTTTGTCCTATTCCTCTGATCCTTCTCTCAGGCTTTAACCCAAATTTCTGGCTCCGTGTTTTTTATTTATTAAGACTATTTAGAAATTTGTCGCCGGGCGGTGGTGGCGCACGCCTTTAATCCCAGCACTCAGGAGGCAGAGGCAGGCGGATCTTTGTGAGTTCGAGGCCAGCCTAGCCTACCAAGCGTGTGCAAAAAAAGGCGAAAAAAAACAAAAAAAAACCCCCCTTCAAAAAAAAACAAAAAAAAAAAAAAAAAAAAAAGAAATTTGTCTACAGCGAAACAAAACTTTTAATGCTGAACTGAGTTTGCACTGTGTCTGTTGTCTTCAAAGACAGTGTTAACTTCATTTTGTAAGGCTGCCTATCAAAAATAAATAAATAAATAAAAGTTCACCTCCCCCTATTTAGTCTCACTGTGGTGCTTATGCTTATTAACTCATTGACTTTATGAAGAGTATGACAGGAAATTTTTCATTTTCTTCTTTGTGTTACAACTTGAATTAGAAATGTCCCTCTCCTGGCTAGTTGTGCATGCTCAGTCCCCAGCTGATGGCTTTTTTGAGAATTGCTGTACATATTTTGAAGTAGGACATAGCTAGAGAAGTAGCTGGCTGGAGGCAGGTCTTTGGGAACTTCCTGTCTCAGGTCAATGCTTCCTGCCTGCTGTAGCATGAACATTGTCCACAGACAGACAATCCACCATTCTGTTCAAGTACATGGGGTCAAGAATCATGACTGAGCCTGCTATAATCAAAACAATTCTGATGGTTTCTGTCAGATGTTTTAGACACAGCAGTGAAAGTAAATAATGGTTACTCATGAGAGAGTGTTGACTAACGACTCCACCCATAAACCATGTTTAGGTGATCAGGTGACATATACATAATCAGTCTTAATATGTGGGTTATATTTTTAACCTATTGGATTACAGCTGGTTCCACACATTTCTGTCCTTTCTTCTTCCAGACCTTTCTCTCCTCCTTTTTACTATTTAAACTCATTTGTTATAGAGATTTTCAAAGTCTATAATATACTGATATCCTTTTAAGTTCTCTGACACTAGGCTATAAGAAATAATGCCTCCATATTACATTAGCCTCTGAGCCACTTCTTAATATATGCTGAGGGATTAATGCTTTCTTGGAGTGCACCTTTTGGAAGAACTGTTTTACATGTGTGGGCCCTGTAAGTGACTTGGGCTGGCTACACAAACACGAGAGAAATAAGTTAAAAGCTCTCTGCCTTTGCAGCTCCCTCAACCATCTCCCTTCCTCCTGGTCCTCTCACGCGTTCACTTAATGTTCTGGATGTTCTGTATTTCACTCTATACGTGAGGTAACTTCATGTAGGTGATTGGAGGCTGTGTCAGCTATGCGCTGGCACCTCACTTTCAAAAGAATTCCAAAATGTATCCTGTAGTATAAACAAAGGGATTGGTCATAGGTAAGAAGGCACCAGCACTTTCACGATAATCCTTAGATGGGGCTGAAAATGTTCAGGTAATTCTTTAGCCCTATTCTCCAGCAGGTAGATGTGCAAGACCCGGTGTGTGCTTGCTATCTACAGTTGCTTATTTGTGATTTTTTTCTTTGCTGTTTTCATCGTTACAACTGCTTTGCAAAAAAACTAAATACTATTTTTCATCCAATGTACTTTTTTAGCAAAGAAATCTGAGGTTCATAATAATGATTATATCAAGATATTCCTATAAGAACCATGATGTTTTAGGAGGACAAAGAACCTATCAATCAGTAACAACAAACTCCCATAGAGTAATAAAAACAGATTTATAATTTATTTCTTCCTGTTTTTGTTTTGTTTTACTGTTAAGTAGTCAGTATGACTAGGAAGGTATTGATTCAGCTTGAAGCAACCTTTAAAGATGTGATTATTGAACAAGTCTACAGCTTAGAAGTTAGTTTCCAGACACTGAGAGCTAAATGTTCCATATCTTGTTATTTTGATGGGTTGAGTTGTGTGGGTGAGTAGAGCTGGGGAAATGAGCTGTTTCCATTGCTCTGTTTTAAAAGTGCACTCCTTTGTCCATTCCTACGCAGATTTCAACCTGTTTTTTTCTTAATTGTGTTTCATAGTATTGTTGTCAAATAATGCCTATTTATGTAGTTCCTATACTATCATAAACATTTAATTAACAAGTGGTAAATGTAGATACTAGAGGTCAAGTGAGCCTTTATGAGGTATATCAATCTTCCCAAAGTTGATTTTTTTTATTATATGCTAGTTAATATTTAGAAATAAATAGTAGAAAATCATGATGGATGCCCCTTGTTTTTAGTTAAGAATCATCTGCTTGTTTATGCTCCCCAATGCCTTATATGTACATTGCAGATATTTAACTCACCGTAATTGTGTTCAGTTTACACTGATTTTTCAAAATGTTTTTTGAATAACACAAATCCACATTTATAATACTCGTTGGTAGCTTTTCTCAGTATCCATTATTACTTACATCTTTTTAAACAAGTAAATTTAGAAATTAGTTTTATAAATTCTAAAATTTCCCTTCATCTAGTTTTAGGTAGAAATATGGTGTTCTAGATAGAGACCATATTTCTAGCCTCCTTTGCAGCTTATGTCAATCATATTACCAAGTTCAAAGATGTGGGATATGATTGGATGTGATCAGTTTCATTCAAGTCAAATCTCCTAAAGGGAGGATTTTCTGTAATCCAATTCCTGTCCTCCATGGCTTTATTGGTCTATTATGTTACATAATAGTGATATGTGACTAATATATGACTAAGAAGACAAGGACACCACTGTAGGAGAATTTAAAAGTCAGAATGAATCTGAGTTCTTAGTAGAACTCCTTGGGATTACTTACCAGTTACAAACTATTACATGTGAAAGAAGTAGGTGTCTATGTTGTTGATATCACTGTTTGGGGGACTCTCTTACAGCAGTTTAATATTGCTTTAATACAGTACTTAAAGCTTCTGATATATATATATATATACACATATATATGCACACAATACATATATATGCACACACATATATATTATATGTAATATAATGTATAAAATTATGTATAATATATATTTATATATAATGTATATATGTTTATATACACATCTAAAACTAGAAAGACATATGCAAGCATGATCAAATATGCACCTTGGACTCCTGCCCTGGTATGTTAACTATTTAGGGGAGTAAGAAATGCACTTGTGTCTGTGTGTGTGTGTGAGTGTGTGTGTCTGTGTGTGTGTGTGTGTGTGTGTGTGTATCTTTCTAGTTTGAGAACATGAGCCAAAAATAGTTAGCGGATCATTATTCAGATATTAACTTCCTTTGTAAGAAGTACTTGCAGGCACATTTAACAGAAGGAGGAATTTTGTCATGATAATAGATAGATACTACAATCCCCAAAATACCAAGTCAGCAGAAATCAAGCTACAAACCAGATGGTAAAATAAATTTTAAGGTTTCCATAAATTGCATAGTTAGTTTGTAGTAAGTCGAATAAGGTGAACATTCACGTATACAGTTGGGGTGGCTCAGTAACTTAGAAGAATAGAGGTCAGCTGTACTTGACATACTAAGCCCATGTAAGAAATAATAACGCAAGATATTTGTACTAAGAACAGCCAAGGGACTACTCAAGCATCCAGTGAGCCAGTAAGACAGTAAGACAGGAGTGCTGTGGTGTTTGGGTACAGATTGAAGGTACATAAATTTAACTCACATTGGATTATGAAACCAAATAAGAAAAGATTTTCATTTGCAGCAACAACCAAGGATAAAAAAAGTGACAGATTCCCACTCTCTTATCAGATCCTGTAGAAAGCCTGTATCTGGCTTCTAGAGAAGAGGAGGGGGTGGCATAAGTAACAGGAAGCTGATAATAAATTAGATGAGTCAGTTATATTTAAAATATCAGATCGCAAAAGATATACAGGAATGGAGAACCTAGCATCAGCTTAGACTTGCGTAGTGTGTTGAGTGTAATAGAGTTTTAAGGGTGAGGGCTTTTAACACACTCTGACGTAGTCACTGGTGGAAAAGATAGAAAAAGCAATGGCCACGTAGGAAGGCTTTTGAGGCAATGTCAAAAATGTCTACGCTAGGAAGAGGAATATGCAGTGTTTTAGTCATTCAGTTGTTACTGGAATGCTTCCAGATGGTAAAGCGTAGGTGTGATGGTTAGCATTACACTTAAAGTTTAGACTGACTATTCTTGAGAAATTAACAACAGAAAAAAATGCCTCTAACATGTAAACCTCTAGCTTATACAGGCTGTACCCTGCCAGCCCACTTCCCTCTTATTCCCAGATGTTGAAGACTATTCTTAAATTAGCTGCTCTTGCAAAATTTGCTTTTCTAGCAAGATAGTTGATCATAAGACTGACTGCTATTTACGCTTTTTAAAAAAAATCAAAAGCATAAAGAATTCATGATAAAAGAGCAATATTTCGCCAAAATAAGCATACATTTAAGTTAAGACTCAGTAAGTTCCAAAAGGAAGAAGCTCCTTAAGACTAAGAAAGTAAACAACTCACAAGTCTCAGGAAGTCCCTGAAATCTACCAGATTCACTTAGGCTCCTCTCTTCTCAAAATTATGTAGGCAGTTACATTTGCTGAAGAGAAAATCTCCAACTTGTCAAGCTGCCTACAACTTGTTCAGAGAGTACCAGAGTTGCAGTTTGTGAGTGGTAGTCTTTTAGTGAAAAGGTGACCTTTGATTCACCCATGTTCCTGTAAGTAACCTTAATAAATCCATTGGTTCACCTTGTTTGATTTTAGTGGTATCATTACTTTGTTCTATTGTCAGTTTCCTGTCTGGAGTAAGTAAACATTTATTCATATCACCTCAGAAATAGTGTCATACAACAGGAGGACAGTATAGACAGGTAATGTGAACTCTTGAAGAGACATGGTGACTATCCCAGGTCTCTCTTGACTTGCTGTGTGATTCTAGGCAAAGTACCTCAATGTTTCAACTGCAGTATAGGAATGACATATTCTCTGAGCTGATTTCTTTAAGTGGCCTTTAAATAACCTAACTTTTGTTTGGCCTAGTGGCATCTTTATCCCAGCACTTGGAAGGCAGGCTGATATCTGTAAATTCAATGCCAGCCTGAGCTACATAGTGAGTTACAGAGCAGTCAGAGCTAAATAGTTAGATCCTGTCTCAAAAAATGTATATGGTTAAAAATTAATCTTACCTGTATCTTTGATTTTTTTTCCTAATGTGCTACCAGAAAAGGAAAAGTTTCACATAGGACTTTCCTCAGTCCCTCAAATTCAACATTGGCTTTTGACAAGCTTCATGGTTCTGTGTGTGTGTGTGTGTGTGTGTGTGTGTGTGTGTGTGTGTGTATTTAGTTTGTTTTGTAACTTGTGCAATCTCACATCTGTTTTCTGGATCTGTATGTGTCTGTGTCTGTCTGTCTATCTGTCTGTCTGAGTCTGTTTGGTTTGGTTTGTAATTTGTACAGTCTCATGTCTGTTTTCTGGAGCTTAAGTGTGCATTTGTGTGTGTGTGTGCACGTGTGGTTGTGTGTGTGTGTGTGTGTGTGTGTGTATCTGTGTCTGTCTGAGTCTGTTTAGTTCATTTTATAATTTGTACAGTCTCATGTGTCTCAGGCTGATTTTGAACTCCTGATCCTTCTGCCTCTCATCTCTCTGGTGCTGAGATTACAGTCATGTACCACCACAAGTTGGTCATTATATTTTAAAAATATTGAAATATTTCAAGGTGAATGGTGGCGTGAGTGATGGAGGCTTTGGTCATCCTTGGTGGGGTGGGTGGTAGCTAAAGGGCACTCCTGCCAGTGCCCACCCCCAGCGTTGTGAGTGGCATGGGTTCTGTCTGTGCCGCTCTGGAGTTAGGACAGCAGAGTCTGTAGCTAGATGCTTTTCTCTTTCCTGCCAGGGCCACTGGCTCTTTGGATATTTTCAAGCGACACATCCTGAGTGAGAATTAAACTAGGGATAGTCTGTTACCTAATTTATGGCAACTGAGAAACTTGGGCTGATTTTCTCCCATAGCCATTTTATTATTTATTTATTTATTTATTTATTTATTTATTTATTTATTTATTTATTTATTTGTTTAATTCAATTGGTCCTGATTTCTGAATGACAGCAAGCAGGCTCCCAGTCTGCCTCACGCTCTTTGTTCTGAGTTCTTTGCTTTGCTCTAAACCAAACTCTTTGTGTTTGTTTGGTTTGGGTATTTTGATCTCTGGAAAAAAAACCATAACATTCTGAAGAAAGCCTGTGTTTTTAATGCTTAGGCTTTATTTGAAAAACAAAAAACAAAAAACACCTGCAAGTTCTCTTTGGTCACCTTAGTACCCACTCAGCCAGTCTTATAATAATAATCTTATATCTTCTGCCATTTATATTAGATAGCCTTTTAGTCATTCTGTGATTAGTTTTAAACCTACATTCTTAAACACATACACAAACATACACAGATATTCAACAACAAAAAATTGGCTTTTGAGACAGGGTCTCATAGAGTCCAGGCCAGCCTTATACTCACTATGTAGCTGAGCTAGCCTTGAACTTCTGATCTCCTTGCCTCTGCCTCTGAAACTCTGAATTGCAGGCATGCATCACTGTGCCTAGTGAGAAAACAGCTTTGTTCTGAGACACACACCCAGAGGCTCTGATAAATAAAATCTTCAGTGAAATATGAATTCCATAAAAATACCAAGAAAACTCTAATACAGATATTTGTGGATATTTAGAAATCATTCATTTGGTAGCACTTAGTGACACTGAAACAGATGGTATTTCCAATGTGTTACAGAATGATATCAGTCAAAATTAATTATTATTTATCAGGATAATGTAGCACAAGATGTTGATCAAAAATTTTATAACATATCTGCACTCTAAAATTGCCACTGTCTTAAAAAAAAAAAAAGAAAAGAAAAAAAAAAAAGCTCAGTTGAAGTTTCCGAGACCAAGGCTTTCTGATTTAGTGGATCTTGGATGGGTTCCAGGAAACTATGTTGCTAAAATCACCATAGTCTCTGTTCTTATGAAAGTTATAGGAAGACACCAGTGCAGAATCTTATCAAGTTAATACTGACTTATGAAATAGGTAGGTGCTAGGCCTTCTTTGTAATTTCCTGGAGCATTGGTATGTTTCTCATTTATAGGTATCTCATGAACAGCTTTCAAGATATGACTTTTTAATAAGAATTATTATGAGATATATATGGTAGAAATCTGATACACACATATATAAGTATCAACACAAGCATTTTCACTTTGAAAGTATTTTAGTAAGATAACTCTCAGATATAATTTTATTCTAGTTACATGTATCATGTCTACGATAAATGAAATAGTGTATACAAAACAATTAGTGTCTGGAATTGCTTTTGAGAACAGTTGGTATATTTTTTGTAAAAGATAAAAATAATCCTACAGGAGACATGATTGCAGTTAACAAGCTCATCCCTCCTCTCTCTGGCACATGGAAAGCATTCATTTTGATAAATATAATCTTTTTTTTTTGCAATTTTACTGTCAGGGGACATGGAACACCATACATTTGCAAAAAATCACATTTGTATCTCATCTTTTTGAGAAGGCTTTATGTATAAGGGGTTGAATATATCACACCAAGCCAGTATTTATAAAACCTTACCAGTATCTGGTTAATATTGACAGCATTTGGAAATTTGTTGCCACTCAACTTCAGTTAAGTTCACGAATCCTGTCCATTGTTTTAAACCAATCCCTCACACAAACTATGTGTGTACTCCCAGGGCACAAACAAACCCTAGAAAAAGAAAAAAGGTTATTAACAGAACAAACCCTTGAAAAACAGTTTCTTCTTTTGTTTATTATTATTATTATTATTATTATTATTATTATTATTATTATTAGACAGAGGGGGTTTTGTGATTTATTTAATACAAAGTGGAAAGCAAGCAGATACCAACACCTTGTGCCATAGTATGTGCGAATGTTTGCTTGTGTTCTAATCCAGAACTATCCTTCCTCTCAGAATCAGCCCTGTACAGCTTCTTCAGAGTGGCCCTGAAGTTCACTCCCTTCTCTCTCTACAGAGGTTTTTGTGTCTGCTCCAGCCTCTGCTGACAGAATAATCCACTGAACCACACCAATTGTGTATTTGCAAAAATTACTAAAGTTTTCTTGTGATCCCCAACTCAACGTGGCCCATCGGCAACTGTCAAGAGTGTGCACAGAGCACTGAAACCGTTGTCTCTTCTGGTGTGTGCTTGTGCTCCAGTGCAAGCTGAAGAGGGGATGATCTGACCTCTACTTCCTACTCCACTAACAGAAACAAGTGTCGGTTCCGTTTAGTGCAACACTGTTCAGAGTTTTTTATGAATCTTTTTTATTGTTTTTTTTTTGGAGGGGCCGGGTTGGGTAGGGGGAGACCCTGGCCAAATGTGCCGGGTGAGATAGCTCAGCGGGTAAAGGTGCCTGCTGCCAAGTCTGAGAATCCGAGCTGAATCCCGGCAACACACATGGTGGAGAGAACAAACTCCTGCAAGTTGTCCTCTGACCTCTACTTATTCTGTGGTACACACACACACACACACACACACATGCACATCCATGCACATATGGACACAAAGTAAAATCAAATTCAATGTAAAAAAAATAATTGTACTAAAGTGCTATCTAGTGTTCTAAGTACAAGAAAACTGTGACGTACCTGATAAATGTTGCATGGGCTTTGTTCATCATGAAACATTGTGCTGTGAGCCATGAGCTTGTGTGTTAACACATCAGTCATACATACTCGATAAGGTATCCTTTTTAACAGAATACCCACTCATTAGTTCAACAAAAATATGGTGACCAGAGGCTGTCACAAATCTAACTCTGTAATTGTCCCTAGAATCAATTATTCAGTATTCATTAGTTCACCATTCATTTTGAATTCATGTAATGCAACCATCATAAAAAGCAAGAATCAATTGTATCTACGGATACAATTAAGAGCCGTTTTAAATTGCTCATGAGGGTTTGCTATTAATAGGATTATGTCCAAATTACTTTTTAGATTTGTAACAAGATTGTAAAGAAATGTTTAGATTATTTTATCCTCACTCTTTCAAGTTCAGATTTTATAGCCTGAATTCTAGGAAACTATATCACTACTAATGATTAGGTCCATTTATTGATCACTAAATTCTAGGTGTTTATTAACTATGAATTGCTTGTCTCTTTATTGCCATCCTACAGATTTATACCAATTTCAGAATATTAGCCTTTTGTTTCCAACTTCAGAATATTGATAGGAATTCATTTATTGTAGTAATTAGCACATATTAATACAACAACTCATTGTCTATTTTTTGGAAAGATAATCATTATAACCTTTATTTTGACACTTATAGAGGGACAATTAGTTTAAATGTGAGCTCTAAATTATTAGCTTTGTAACATAAAAAAGGATCACTTTATCTCAAGCTGAGGTAATATTTCACATTAAAAAAAATAATAGTTAAGAGAAAAAACAAGTAACCCATGGTATGGTAAAGCAACCAGAGGAAAGAAAATGTACTGATTTTATATGACTCTGATTTTCTGTTTTTCACTTCTTACCATCTGTATTCATTCCTGAAAGACAAAAACTTCTCTTAAAACACATATGACATTTAAAATGTACTAGACCTTTTAAAATTAAATATAATCGCTGAGTGGTGGTGGCACACACTCTTAATCCCAGCACTCGGGAAGCAGAGACAGATGGATCTTTGTGAGGTCCAGACCAGCATGGTCTACAAAGCTAGTTCCAGAACAGCTAGGGCTACACAGAGAAACCCTGTCTTGAAAAATTAGGAAAAAAAATTAATATAAATAATTTGTTTGAGATCATGTCAGAAGATCTCACAGGCTTACTGAAGTTCTAGGTTATAGGTGTCTAAAAACATACCCAGCCCCTTTAAGATTTTTTTTTTTTGCTTGTAAAGACATTTATTTAAATTTGGTAAAACAGTTATTTTTCAAACTGAAATATTATCTCCATATTTCTCACCTTCTAGTACAAACTATTATATACTCAGTAGTTATTAAATTGAGTCATACTTTCTGGGTAAGTGCTGTATTTCATTTAGGGTGTGGAGATTAGGTTACAATTACTTTAAATCAAAGCTCCACCTGGAGAACCTAGGAATGGTAGGTAGGAGATTTGGATGTCTATGGCTTGGGAAGAACTTCAGCTATTCCTATAAGCAATTTAAATACTCATGCTAACTTTTGCATATTAAACAGGTTATCCAACAGTCAGACTTGATACTTCTCTGGAGAGTTTGAATCACCTTTTCTACACACATAATCATTCACATATACATTTCAATATCATCTCTACAGGTACATCAGTATGCTTAAATCACTATAAAGTTTCCTATAGTTGCATCTAGTTTTATTATTAAGAGATTTTCTATTCATTTTACATACCACCCATCGATTCCCCTCTCCTCCCTCCTCCTGCCCCCTAGACTCCCCCCCAACCCACCCCCCATTCCCACCTCCTCCAAGACAAGGTCTCCCATGAGAAGTCAGCAGAGCCTGGTACATTCAGTTGAGACAGGTCCAAGCCCCTCCTCCCTGCATCAAGGCTGCACAAAGTGTCCCACCATAGGCACTAGGCTCCTAAAAGCCTGCTCATGAACCACAGATGGGTCACAATCCTACTGCCTGGGGGTCCCCTAAACATTTCAAGCTAAACAATTGTCTCACCTATTCAGAGGTCCTAGTCCAGTACCATGGGGGTTCTTCAGCTATTGGTCCACAGTTCATGCATTTACTGGTTTGGCTGCTCGTCTATGTACATTTTCCCATCATGATCTCGATATCCCTTGCTCATAGAATCCCTCCTCTCTCTCATTGATTGGACTCCTGGAGCTCGGCCTGGCGCCTGGCAGTGGATCTCTGCATCTGCTTCCATCAGTCACTGGATGAGGGCTCTATGATGATAGTTATGGTATTCAGCCATCTGATCACTGGAGTAGAACAGTTCAGGCACCCTCTCAGCAATTGCCAGTAGTCTAAGGTGGGGTCATCCTTGTGGATTCCTGGGAACTTCTCTAGCTCTCTGTTTCTCCCTATTCCCATGATGTCTTTATTTATCATGGTATCTCTTTCCTTGCTCTCCCACTCTGTCCCTGTTCCAGCTTGAACCTTCCATTCCCCTATGTTCTCATCCCCCATCCCTTGCCCTCCATTAGCCCCCTACCCCAAGTTTGCTCATGTAGATCCCATCTATTTCTCCTTGGCTGGGAGATCCCTGTGTCCTTCCTAGAGTCCTCCTTACTAGGTAGCCTCCCTGGAGCTGCGGGTTGCAGTCTGGTTATCCTTTGCTTTACAGCTAGTATCCCCTTATGAGTGAGTACATACCATATTTGTCCTTCTGAGTCTGGGTTACCTCACTCAGGATGATATTTTCTAGTTCCATCCATTTGCCTGCAAATTTCATGATGTCATTGTTTTTTTCTGTTGAGTAGTACTCCATTGTGTATATGTATCACATTTTCTTAATTCATTCTTCAGTTGAGGGGCATCTATGTTGTTTCCAGGTTCTGGCCATTTGACATTCTTCTGCTGAGAATTCTCTGTTTAGCTCTGTAGCCCATTTTTAAATTTGATTGTTAGGTATTTCCATGTCTAGTTTCTTGAGTTCTTTATATATTTTGGAGATCAGCCCTCTGTCAGATGTGGAGTGGTGAAGATCTTTTCCCATTCTGTAGGCTGTCATTTTGTCTTATTACTGTGTCCTTTGTCCTACAAAAGCTTCTCAGTTTCAAGAGGTCCCATTTATTAATTGTTTCTCTCAGTGTCTGTGCTACTGGTGTTATATTTAGGAAGTGGTCTCCTGTGCCAATGCGTTCAAGACTACTTCCTACTTTCTCTTCTATCAAGTTAAGTGTAACTGGATTCATGTTGAGGTCTTTGATCCACTTGGACTTGAGTTTTGTGCACGGCCACAGATATGGATCTATTTGCAGTCTTCTACATGTTGACATCAAGTTATGCCAGCACTGTTTGTTAAAGATGCTTTCTTTTTTTCCATTGTACAGTTTTGGCTTCTTTATCAAAAATCAGGTGTTCATACATGTGCAGATTAATGTCAGGGTCTTCAATTCGATTCCATTGGTCCACATGTCGGTTTTTATGCCAGTACCAAATTGTTTTTATTACTATAGCTCTATAATAAGAGCTTGAAGTCTAGGATCATGATGCCTCCAGAGGTTGCTTTATTGTACAGGATTCTTTTAGCTATCCTGGGTTTTTTGTTTTCCCAGATGAAGTTGAGTATTGTTCCTTGCAAGTCTGTGAAGAATTGTGTTGGGATTTTGATGGGAATTGCACTGAATTGGTAGATTGCTTTTGGTAAGATTGCCATTTTTACTATGTTAATTGCACCTATCCATGAGCATGAGATATCTTTCCATTTTCTGATATCTTCTTCAATTTCTTTCTTCAGAGACTTAAAATTCTTATCATACAGGTACTTTACTTGCTTAGTTAGTATTACCCAAGGTATTTTACATTATTTGTGGCTATTGTAAAGGGTGATGTTTCTCTGATTTCTTTCTCAACCCATTTATTATTTGTAAATAGGAGGGCTACTGATTTTTTTTGAGTTGATCTTGTATACTGCCACTTTACTGAAGGAGTTTATCAGCTGTAGGAGTTCCCTGGTAGAATTTGTGGGATCACTTATGTACACTATCATATCTTCTGCAAATAATGAATGTTTGACTTCTTCCTTTCCAATTTCTATCCCTTTGATATTCTTTTGTTGTCTTATTGCTCTAGCTAGAACTTCAAGTACTATATTGAATAAATAAGGGGAGTGTGGACAGTCTTGTTCCTGATTTTAGTCGCTTTGAGTTTCTCTCCATTTAATTTGATGTTGGCTGTTGGCTTGCTATAAATTGCCTATATTATGTTTAGGTATGTTCCTTGTATTCCCGATCTCTCTAGGATCTTCATCATGAAGGGGTGTTGGATTTTGTCAAAGGCTTCATCAGCATTGAATGAGATGATCATGTGGTTTTTTTCTTTCAGTTTGTTTATATGGTGGATTACATTGACAGATTTTCTTATGTTTAACCATCCTTGCATCCCTAGGATGAATCCTACTTGATCATGGTGGATAATTTTTTTGATGTGTTCTTGGATTCGATTTGCCAATATTTTATTGAGTATTTTTGTATCGATGTTCATGAGGGAGATTGGTCTGTAATTCTCTTTCTTTGTTGCATCTTTGTGTGGTTTGGGTATCAAGGTAACTGTAGCCTCATAGATAGAGTTTGGTAATGATCCTTCTGTTTCTATTGTGTGAAACAATTTGAAGGGTATTGGAATTAACTCTTCTTTGAAAGTCAGGTAGAATTCTGTGCTGAAACCAGCTAGTCCTGGGCTTTTTTAGGTTGGGAGACTTTTAATGATGATTTCTATTTCCTTAGGGGTTATTGGTCTATTTAAATAGTTTATCTGGTCTTGATTTAACTTTGGTATGTGGTATCTATCCAGAAAGTTGTCCATTTCTTTCAGATTTTCCAATCTTGTGGAGTACAGGTTTTTGAAGTATGACCTGATGATTTTCTAGATTTCCACATTGTCTGTTATTATGTCTCCCTTTTCATTTCTGATTTTGTTAATTTGGATTCTCTCTCTCTCTCTCTCTCTCTCTCTCTCTCTCTCTCTCTGCCTTTTGGTTAATTTGGATAAGGGCTTGTCTATCTTATTGATTTTTTTCAAGCAACCAACTCTTTGTTTCATTGATTCTTTGTATTGTTCTTTTTGTTTCTATTTCATTGATTTTAACACTCAATTTGATTATTTCCTGGTGTCCATTCCTACTGGGTGAGTTTGCTTCTTTTTATTCTAGAGTTTTCAGGTGTGCTATTAAGTCACTAGTGTGAGGTTTCTCCATCTTCTTTATGTGGGCATTTAGTGCTAGGAATTTTTCTCTTAGCACTGCTTTCTTAGTGTCCCATAAATTTGGGTATGTTGTGCATTCATTTTCATTGAATTCTAGGAAGTCTTTAATTTCTTTCTTTATTTCTTCCTTGACCCACTGGTGGTTCATTTGGACATTACTCAGTTTCCATGAGATTGTAGGCTTTCTGTAATTTTTGTTGTTGTTGAAATCTAACGTTAAGCCTTGGTGGTTCAATAAAATACAGGAGATTATTCCAATGTTTTTGTATCTGTTGAGATTTGCTTTGTGACCGAGCATGTGGTCAATTTTAGAGAAGGTTACATGGGGTGCTGAGAAGAAGGTATATTCTTTTGTGTTAGGGTGGAATGTTCTGTAGATATCTATTAAGTCCATTCGAGTCATAACTTCTGTTAGTTCCCTTATTTCTCTGTTAAGTTTTAGTCTGGCAGAACTATCCAGTGGTGAGAGTGGGGTGTTGAAATCTCCCACTACTAGTGTGTGGGGTTTGATGTGCGATTTAAGCTTTAGTAATGTTTCTTTTACAAATGTGGGTGCTCTTGTATTTGGGGCATAAATGTTCAGAATTGAGACTTCATCTTGGTGGATTTTCCCCATGATAAATATGTAATGTCCAAGTTGGGCGTTGGTGGTGCACACCTTTAATCCCAGCACTCGGGAGGCAGAGGCAGGCGGATCTCTGTGAGTTCGAGGCCAGCCTGGGCTACCAAGTGAGCTCCAGGAAAGGCGCAAAGCTACACAGAGAAACCCTGTCTCGAAAAACCAAAAAAAAAAAAAGAAGTAATGTCCTTTCCGATCTCTTTTGATTGATTTTAGTTTGAAGTCTATTTTATTAGATATTAGGATAGTTACAACAGCTTGCTTCTTAAGTCTATTTGATTGGAAAATCTTTTCCCAGCCTTTTACTCTGAGGTAGTGTCTGTCTTTGAAATTGAGGTATGTTTCTTGTATGCAGCAGAAGGTTGGATCCTGTTTTTGTATCCATTCTGTTAGCCTGTGTCTTTTTATAAGCAGATTGAGACCATTGATATTAATGGATATTAATGACCAGTGATTGTTAATTTCTATTTTTTTTCTTGATGATAGTGTTGTGTGTTTCTCTTCTTTGGTATTTGTTGTGGGATTATCTATTGCCTGTGTTTTCATGGGTGTATCTAAGGTCCTTAGGTTGGATTTTTCCTTCTAGTGCTTTCTGTAGGGCTGGATTTGTGGATAGGCATTGTTTAAATCTGGTTTTATCATGGAATATTTTGTTTACTCTGTCTATGGCAATTGAGAGTTTTGCTGGATATAATAGTCTGGGTTGGCATCCACGGTCTCTTAGTGTCTGCATAACATCTGTCCAGGACCTTCTGGTTTTCAGGGTCTCCATTGAGAAGTCAGGTGATATTCTGGTAGGTCTGCCTTTATATGTTACTTGGCCTTTTTCCTTTGCAGCTAAATATTTTTTCTTTATTTTGTATGTTTAGTGGTTTGATTATTATGTGGTGAGGGGACTTTTTGTTTGGATCCAGTCTATTTGTTGTTCTGTAAGCTTCTTGTATCTTCATAGGCATTTCCTCTTTAGGTTGGGAAAGTTTTCTTCTACAATTTTGTTGAATATATTTTCTGTACCTTTGAGTTGATGTTCTTCTTCTTCTATCCCTGTTATTCTTGTGAGTGGATTTTTTTCCTTGCTTTCTATTTCATCTCTTATTATCTGACCTGAGTGGCCTGTGATTCTGGTGACCAGCAGGTTATCAGGTCCATAATTGTGTCTCTGCTGAGGTTTTGGTGGCCTGTGTGACCTGTGGGGTTTTGGATGATCACATAGCCTCTGGGATTCTGGATGCAGGTTTGGTCTCTGGGGTTCTGAGTCTCTGGGGTTTGTAGACAAATTTCTAAACAGTATTATTAAATAAGAAACACAGAGCCAAATACAGAGTTAAAAGCCCAAGAGTTCAGAGTACTAGCGAATAGCCTTTAGCTTACCACTCGCTGTCACCACTTCCCCAGAGAGAGAGAGAGACCTTCTTCCTGTGTGACTATATTTTTATTGCCTTTCTGTTCTGCCTTCTCATTGGCTCTAAACCCAACCACATGACTTTCTTTTCACTGCCTGTCTCTACAGACCTCCAGGTCTCTGCGGTTGGTACTAGGATTAAAGGCTCAGGTCACCATGCTTGGCTGTGTCCTTGACCACACAGAGACTCTGTCTGCCATGTGATCGGATTAAGGGTGTGTGCCACCACCGTCAGACTTCTGCGAAATGGCTCACTTTTAGCTCTGATCCCCAGGCAACTTTGTTTATTAATATACAAATAAAATCACATTTCAGCACAAATAAAATATCACCATAGGGATTCCTGGGTTTCCTTGTACCACCATGGCCTCCGGTAGAGGCTTTCAGGTCTGTAGGCCAGATTAAGGAGCCCAGGGGAGAAGGTGCTGTTGAGGACTGCTGGGTTTCCTAGCACCAGTATGACCTCTGGTAGAGTGGGAGTCTTCTGCTAGAGTTGTCGGCCAGTATCTCACTATGACTTTTTAAAATTAAATTTGTTTAATGAAGGAAGTCTGTGGATCAAGTCAGAGTCTATTAACAGGCAAAATCAGAATGCTATACTCATAATACACAACGAAGCTGCCATGCTGCTGCAGGTCCAGCTGCCATTACCTCTTCATTCCAATGGGGCATGGAGACCCTGACCCAAGCCACAGCCATTTGCTCCATTGGCTGGGTGCCAGCTTCCACTGTCCAAGAGAGCATGCTTCGCCCCTCCCAGGCTTTTTATATCAGGATTCAGGTCAGGTACTCTCTAATACAAACCCCACCCTTGGGCCAAGCCTCTCCCTACTATTGGCTATCAGATTGAATGGCCGAATTCCCGCAACATTTGTTTGCAATATCATACACATATATGATGTATTCTGATCACTCCCTTCCCCAACCTTGTCGTATTTTCCTCCCATACCCCATCAATCCCCTCCCCATCCTTTCTTGTCTTTTTCCAAGATTCGTGAAGATGTTACC
Organism: Peromyscus nudipes; assembly: GCA_902168325.1. Classification (NCBI taxonomy): domain Eukaryota; kingdom Metazoa; phylum Chordata; class Mammalia; order Rodentia; family Cricetidae; genus Peromyscus; species Peromyscus nudipes. The sequence continues at coordinate 846 of CABHPH010162798.1, read as the reverse complement.
CGAGTTTCCTGCTGAGGGAGTGTTAGGCAAGTGGATGACACAGAACCAGCAGGACTGCACAGTTTAGAATCTGGTGAATACATCTTTAGTGAAGTGTCGGTAGACCCTGAACAAAGTCTGTTCTCTGTTCTGCCTCTGCCTGTCTTTCCTCCATTCACGCATAGGCCATGTTTCTCTTCTTAAAACGGTTCATCTTGAACATCATTTAAACAGGTTTGACCTTAATTTTATCAAACTCAACGCAAAGCGTTTCATCACCGTAGGGTCTCTCTCAGTGTCCTTGCTAGTCTATAAAACTATCATAAGATAATTACTGGGAAAGAACTTTGACCACATCTGTGAATAGAATAGACTATCAAATTTTGCTTAGGAATTGAACACACACATACACACAAAATAATCAAATATATAAAACTAATGTTGAGTTCACCAACAGAAATAAACAGTGTTCTGTATGTTTTGTTTAGGTGATCATCCAAGATCTATCTGAGGGTATGCCTCTTAACTTGAAATGAAATGTACAAGAAGTTAGCTAGTTGGTAATAAAGGGTAGCTGTGTGCCTGGAATACAGGATGGCTTCTGCAAAGGTCTGAGATGAGAGCAAGTTATTCCACCTTAGAAACTCAGTAAAGATCATTTGGCATGTTGAGACAGTATAAATGGGGTATGAATTGATGCATTGTATGAGGCCTCAGGTATTTATCAACATGTGTTACACTTGATCCTCTAAGAATCAGGTACCAAAATAGAATTTGAGGTACAAGAGATCTATTTGGGAATCAATTATGAAATATTAAGGAAAGGATATATATATATATATATATATATATATATATATATATATA
>CABHPH010162797.1:1147-14090 GCA_902168325.1 Peromyscus nudipes | reverse complement strand
GGTCTACACAACATTTTGTCAAGCAGTCCAGACAAGAACAGTTTCTTGCCCAAATGGCCAGTTCTGCCAAGAAGAAGACAAACTCCATATGCCAAGAAAAAAAGATAAACTCCATATAGAGTTTATTTGATTCCCATCATCTTCTCTGAAGCAGATTGGTGCTGCCAGGAGCAGACATGTCTCACTGTTCAGGAAAGTCTAAGTTTTTAAAATATTTAAATGTGATATTCTGTAAGACTTTGAAGTGTTTGAAGATTATCTAATTGAAATATATCTATGCATACCTAGAAAACTAACATGACTATAAGTTAGATTATCATACATGATGATTATTAATATGTATTTCTTAATTATAAATTACAATTTTAAAGGAGTTGTATAAACATAATACTTTAAACAAGAGTAGAGGGTGGTGGGGGCGGGAGGAGGGAGGGCAGGGGAATTCGTGGCTGATATGCAAAATTAAATTAAATCATAAAATAAAAAAAGAGTAGAAATATACATACAGTATAATGAAATTAACTTTAAATTTGTATTAATAAACTAGAATCTATAGCAATGTAAAATATTTTAAACAGTATTTGTTGCTCTTTAAAAGTAGATTCAATAATCTACCCTTTCATCCTATCATATCTATAACATCCCCTTTTCTTTTTAGAAAGAGATTGCATTTATAATCAACCCCATTTAAATAAAAATAAATATTTATAAACAATGTTTTGGGAATCTGCACATAGCTTCTCATACTATTTCCTTCTGGTTGGGGGCACTGGCAGTCTTATGGGGATCCTGAGAAAATTAAAAATTATAGTTAAATCCTGGATGTAGTAGTCTGTGTGGATGGATCATCTCAATCAGTTGCTTTGAAGCTGATTTTGGATGTTGGATCACCTGGGTATGTTGTCCTTGAAGACCTTATAGGGGGTCTTGGCTGATGAAACCATATTAGCCTTGAAGCTGCAGGGAAAAAGATTTGGCTAAAGAAATCTACCCTGACTCTGGAGCCCAGAATTGGGGAAAGAAACACAGCCTGTATCTTGCATCTGAGCCAAAGAAAGAAACACTTTATCCCAAAACCCAGAACCAAAGAAACATGCCCTGACTCTGAAACCAGTGCCATAGAAACACTTTTGGTTCCTAGAATCAGAGTCAGTGAAATAGACCCGTTAAATAGACTCATGTGGATTGTTCTTAATAAGGTTCAGTGTGTCTTGTTTCATAGTTAGGTCCTTGATCCATTTGGAGTTGAATTTTGTGCAGAGTGAGATGTAGATCTATTTTTTTCTACATGCAGCCATAGAGTTTGATGTAAATTGTTTGAAGATACTCTTTTGTCACTGTATATTTCTGGCTTCTTTATAAAAAAGTAGGTACCTACCAGTGTACAGATTTATATCTGTGTCTTCAGTTCAAACCCATTGACTAATGTGTCTTTTTATGCCTATATCATGGTGGATTTATTAGTGTAGCTCTGTTGGACAATTGGCAATTAGGTTTATGACAAACCAACAGTTATTATTTAGGGTTGTTTTTTGGTTATCATGGTTTGCTTTGTGTTTTCATATGAAGCTAAAAATTGTCCTTGTATTTTCAGTCAAGAGTTGTGTTGAAATTTTGATGAAGTTTCAATGGAATATAGATTGATTTTGGTAGAATGTCCATTTTCACTGTATTAATTCTCCACTATGAACATAAGATATCCTTCTATTTTTCTAATATATTTTTCAATGTCTTTCTTTTTTGGAGACAGGGTGTCTCTGTGTAGCTTTGGAACCTTTCCTGGAACTTACTCTGTAGCCCAGGCTGGCCTCAAACTCAGGGAGATCCTGCCTCCCCAGTGCTGGGATTAAAGGCATGCTCTACCACTGCCTGGCCTTTCTTCAATATTTTACAGGTTTTATTATATGAATCTTTCACTTGGTTTGTTAAAGTTACCCAAAGCTATTTTTAAGGCTATTATGCAATGTTTTGTTCCTCTGATTTCTATCTCAATCCACTCGTCATTTGAATATAGAAAGGTCACTGGTTTTTGCATGTTTGTTAGATTTTTAACCTGCTTTTTTGCTCAAAGTGATTATCAGATATAACAGTTTCTGGTGGCGTTTTATTTTTTGGGTAATTTATGTATATAAATATAATTAGAAATCAATATACTTCAACTTCCTTCTTACATATTTGTAGCCACTTGCTCTTCATCAGTTGTCTTATTGCTCTAGTTAAGACTTCAGACACTACATTGAATAGGTTGGAGAGAGTGGACAGCCTTGTCTTGTTCCTGATTGTAGTTGAATTGCTTTGAGTTTCTCTCCAATTAAATTAATGTTTAATGTGGCTTTCTGTGAATTGTCTATGTTATGTTGAATATGCCCCTTGGTCATTTTAATCTCTCTAGTACTTACATTATGAAGAGGTGTTAGGTTTTTTTCAAAAGCATTTGCACTTTCTAATGAGATTATAATGAGGTTCTTGACTTTCAGTCTGTTTACACTGTGAATTGCATTTATCTATTTATGTATGTTGAACATCCCTGCATCTCAGGGATGAACCCTACTTGATCATGTTTGTTGATCCTTTGATGTGTTTTTTAATTCAGTTTGCAAGTATTTCATTGAGAATTTTTGCATCTATGTTTCTAAAGGAATTTAGTCAGTAATTCTCTCTCTTGGGTCTTTATTTTGTTTATGTATCAGGGTAATTGTGGCCTCAGAAAGAGAATTAGGCAATGCTCCTTCTGTTTCTATTTTGTGCAATAATTTGAAACCAATTTGGGGTGATTCTCCTTTGTATGTCTGATAGAATTCTATGTTGCATCTATCTGGCCCTTGGCTTCTTTAGCTTGGGAGTCTTTTAATTATAGTTTCTATATCACTAGGGGTTATGAGTCTGTTTAAACCTCCTATCTGATCTTGCTTTACCTTTGGTAGGTGATATATAAAAAGAAATGTATCTATTTGTTTTAGGGTTTCCAGTTTATTAGAGTACAGATATTTAAATCATGTTCCTATGATTCTGTGGGTTTCTTTGGCGTCTCTTGTGATGTCTTGTGTCTCTCTAATTTTGTCAGTTTTGAACTTCTCCATCTTTTAGTTGATTTGGCTAAGGATTTATCGATCTTGTCAGTTTTCTCAAAGACCCTGTAGAGTCCCTAGGGAATGGGGGTAGACAGGGAGGACAGGCCCTACAAGTTATTTGTTATAGGATTGGAGATGAGACTGTGGAATTAGAAATTGTAGAATGAATCTTAAAAGTTCTTACTAATAAAAACAAACCTGGAGTCAGGTATTGGGGTGAACGCTGGAAGATCAGAGAAGCAGAACAAGCCACAGCTTCCTCACCTCGCCAATTCCTCAGCTGATCCTGTTTCCTCAGACTGGAAGCCTCTGAGTTCTCATCCAAATGGATCTCAGCTGAACTGCTGCAAAAAAACAAAAAGCTTAACCAGCTAAAAGCTTCTAGTTTCTGATTTTCAGGCCTTATATATCTTTCTGCTTTCTGCCATCACTCCCTGGGATTAAAGGCTCACTTCTTGGGATTAAAGGCGTGTGTCACCAATCCTGACTGTCTCAAATGTGGCCTTGAACTCACAGAGATCCAGAGGGATTTCTGCCTCTGGAATGCTAGAATTAAAGTTGTGAGTGCCAGCATTTTCTAGTCTTTGTATCTAGTGGCTGTTCTGTTCTTTGACCCCAGATAAGTTTATTAGGCTGCACAATATTTTGGGGAACACAATACCACCACATTTCCCCTTTTTTGTCTAAAATTTAAAAAAGCTTATAACTAATACAAGAAAAACTATCCAATAAGTATATACAATATATATAGTCAAGAATTACATTAACAATGTCTAGTCCATTAACATTTGACAATCAGACAAAAACTTCATTAATATATAACAATGTCCAGTCCAGTAATATTTGATAAACTCAGACAAAAATTTACATTACTTATCCTATTTGAAACAAGTAGTTCCTTTTTAAAAGTAGATTTAATAATTGACCTTTTATCTTATCATATCCATATTCTCTTTTTTCTTTTCATAATAGATTTAATAATCTACCTTTTGTCATTTTTTATATCTTCCCCTTTTTCTTTTTCAATGATCTACCCATTTATCCTATTATTCCTTTATCTTTTTTTCTCAGAGTAGATTTAATGATCTACCTCATATCTATATTCTCTTTTTTTAAACAAAAATTCTGAATCTAATCTCCTTGTTCAGTTTTTTTCCTGACCATTAACAATTAACAACTTGTAACCAACCATTATAAACAATGACAATATCCATAACTCATTAAACAACAAAAAAGCACCCACCCCATCTCTTGAGAATGTGGGCATCGTGTTTTTAAAATTACTTCCTGTTTTCTAGGGGTGAAGACATCTTATGGAATCCTGAAAAGAAAATTTTTGGGTTAATTGTCAAGTCCTAAGAGAGTTAGCTGCATCATTTGTTGTCTAGTCTCTGCATAATGGGAAAGTGCAGGGCTTGTCTCAAGTCTTTGCTCAAGTAGTCTGGCAGGCTGGATCATCTCAGCTAGCCACCTCAAAATTGTCCGGAGTAGTTTGCAGTCCAAAGTCGATCTTTTGTTGGTGTTAATCAGCTTAATGACTTTATCATAGTCCATGTGGAATTGTCATTGTGGGCTCCTGTCATCTTTTTGAAGATTTCAAAGTCACTGTTAGGCGTGGTCATGGTTCCCTGAAGACATTTTTTTCTTTTCTTTTTCTTTTTCTTTTTTTTTTTTGTGCCTCCTCTGTGATTTGGAGCAATCACAGTCTGATAAATGTCTGTCTCTTGGAACCATGAATGTTCTTCCCTAGAAGAGAATATCTTCACAGCAATTTCTCCCCACCATTTGTCTTGCCAAACTTTTCCAAACTGACCTTTGCCAATGCTTTCTTGTAACACGATGGTCCTGGCAATTCTTCACTGAACAAGCAGCGGTAAACCCTTTGTCCCAGGTAGCAGCATCACTGCAGTCACCAACAGGATGAGAAGCAGCCAGCAACTCAAAGCAGCAGCCTCTGCCTCCATGGTCCCACCACTGTTTGTGGCTTGGCCTAGGTTGGCCTCAAACTCTGGATCCTCCTGGCTCCACCTCCTTCAGCAAATCCTACCGGCATGTGCCACCACAACCACCCGAGTGTAGCTTGGGCCTGAGGCTGGGGCCCACAAGACCACAGGCAAGCAGCTTTTTCATGAATTTGTACCACAGACACTGGGCGCCAGATGTAGAATGAATCTTAAAAGTTCTTATTAATAAAAACAAACCTGGAACCAGGTATTGGGATGAACACTGGAAGATCAGAGAAGCAGAACAAGTCACAGCTATCTTTTTTTTTAAAGTTTTATTTATTTATTATGTATACAGTATTCTGTATATAGAATCTGTATACAGATTTGGTGCCCAGAAGAGGGCACCAGATCTCATTTGCTGAGGGGAAGGACAGCAGCGTCAGGAAGGGTAAGAAGGCAGTTTTAAGTCTCAGCTCTTACTACTGCTCTGACCTCTTGGGCTTTTTTAAAAAAATAATTTATTTAACTTTTTATTTAATGTGCATTGGTGTGAAGATGTCAGATCCCAGGGAACTGGAGTTACAGACAGTTGTTAGCTGCCATGTGGATGCTGGAAATATTATTACAGACAGTTGTTAGCTGCCATGTGGGGGCTGGGAATATTATTACAGACAGTTGTTAGCTGCCATGTGGATGCTGGGAATATTATTACAGACAGTTGTTAGCTGCCATGTGGGGGCTGGGAATTGAACCTGGGTCCTCTGGAAGAGCAGCCAGTGCCCTTAACTGCTGAGCCATCTCTCCAGCCGCCCCCCCTCCCTTGCACTTTTAACTCTGCATTTGGCTCTGTGTTTCTTGCTATTTAATAAGACAGTTACCTGTACAAGAAATGAAAACCATACGTATTTCTCATGACAAATGACCAGCTGGTGGCAGTAAGAGTTTTTTTTAAACAAATCTAAATTGTGCTGATGTGAGAAGTGGAAATAAAGTTTCCCGAGGACAAGAACTCAGTGCTAAGACACTCTGAGTTACTCAGCAGCACATGAATGCCTAGAAAGCTTCAGACACTCCCACAATCAGAAACTACTCTGAGTGTCTCCTTTCCAGACCTGAGGGGACTCAAACACGCCCACCGTAGGTAAGGTATGGGTGCTCAGACTCACTCAGGAAAGGGAAGAAAAGTGCTGATGATGCATCCGTAGATCCTATTATAACATTGCCCAGCTTCTTTCTCTCCTTACACAGTAAACAGGAGTATAAGCAACAATTCCAGTTCATGCCACAAAACTGCCCACTGTCCATCCTACTTGATGTTCTGTGTCATGGGACTGGTGCCTTTCCAGAGCCTCTCACTCCGTAGCATCAGAGAACTCAGTGTCTCTCACACACTATCTACCTGTTGCTCCCCTTAGAACGTATCTCATAGAAATAAATTTAGGTCTTAATATATGTGGGTCAATGTTGGGGCTTCATCACTGGGACCAAAGGCTTTAAAGGGTCACTGGACATTGTTCATACCTGTGGTTGTCCTTGTAGTAAGTGTAACAGCTACATGTATTCACATGGCTCGGCATGATGGGTTTTAGGATGGATATACTTTTGATTGTTGGACTTGGTATGAATGAATGGAATTTATGAAAAAGTGTTTCCTACCCTTAGCCAGAATAAAGATTCCAAGGTTGTACTGTGGCCCACACTGGAGAGTCATGGTCCTTTCCAGGGTTACTACAGGGCTAGGTAAGGCTAACTGACCTGGTTTGCAGTATAGTTCTAGAAAGAGGTAGCACCACACAGGACAGGGCTGTGATGGGACCACTGAGAATAGGACCTTTTGTCTGAGGGCGGTGTTGGTGATGGGGACACCAATTGTCCTCCTATCTGTCACCATGAGCTCTAGGAATCGCCTCATTCTCGCCATACGATACCATTATGATGTAAAAAAATTATAAAGACCTACATAGTCATCTCTCTTAAAAAGAATGGTAAAGTTGAATTTATCCCTGAGAAGCTGTTCAGCTGGTCTTGCACAAACACTTGAATTTTCTTCTCTATAGAGTGGATGACTGTTAGCCTCCAGACTGTCCTGACACCAGATGCTAAAAATTCCATGCAATATATCATGGAGCCTGGCTCAGGCCAAATTAAATATATGCCTGGGTCCCAGGGTATTTGCTAATTTTATTTATATTTCAGATTCTCCCCCCCAGTGTTCCTTTTAACTGTATGTCATCTGAAGTTGCCACCCACATTTACAGTATATTCTCACAGTTCAAAACCTGGTCAAGAAAATCTCTCACAAGTGTGTCCAATAGCTTGTCACTTGGTGGGATCCAGAGACACTCACATTATTTACAAAGATGAATTGTCACAGTTAGCTTCCCTATTCTGTTGACAATTTTCTGGTTTTGACATGGGGATAATGATGCCTCTTTGCAAATTATCTCAGAAGGCCTCTTGTTGAATAGAAGAGACTCAAATAACAAATATTTCTTGCAAAAAGTCACTGTTGTATTTAACACTAAATATTTGAATAAATTACAGCAGCTTGTCAGGATGATTGGTCAAAGTCTTAACCATAAGTGTTGGTTCTCCATAGTCACACCCTCCTTCCCGGAGCACACCCTCTCCTATCAATAGTGCACCCAGACTTTAACTTGAAAATCAAGACAAATAGTTTTCCTTGACAACCAAGAAATCTAAATTGAATATGACGTGTGCACATGCTATTAGTGCATTATTACAGTGATGCAAATTTAGCAAACACACACCCATTCTCCCTGGAATTGTGTATGAACATTGATCATATTAAGTTGCTGGCATGGAGCTGTCAATCCCAGTGCTAATTCTAAGCCTTTTGGGATCTCTGCCTGATATAGGGAATGGGAGAAGTGTCTGTTCTGTTACTAGAGGTTATGTAAAAGTCTCTACACTCACGTTTGTCTCTCTGAAGAGAGAGTGAAGACTCAGACTCTTCCCTGAAGCTTGTGGGCTGTTCCGACTTCTGGATCCCACATGGAAATCTTTAGATTATATTTGTTGTATTGGTTTATTATGTCAAAGTAAAACCTCGTGCAGGGAGCTTTTGTATTAGAGTTTTCTGTCACCAGTTTGAAGAGGTAAATAGAAGCTCCAAGAGCTTTGATACCTTACAGGAGAGTGCATGTAAAAAGAAGTACAACAAATGAGAAAACTTGATTCAAATATTTAAACATGAAAAGTAAAATAGAGAAGGGTGACTATGGAAATTAAGAAGCCCCATGGTGAAGACACCACCAGATAAGCTCCATTCCACTGCAGCAAGGTGTCAACACCGTAAATCTCTGAGACTCTCAGATGAGGAATGGTCACTTTAAACTTTCAATTATGTAGCTAACTTCCTATCTGCCCAAGCACTACAGTTCCACCCCCAAAAGTATTCATGGAATTAATAACCAAACCAATTAATTAACCATTACAAAGTAATGCTAAGCTACACAAGACTTCCAAGTCCACAAGATTGCTTAAAGAGATCCATCTTCTGCTTGAATCTGTAAGAGGCAGAACACAGGGTAAAGCAATCTGTGATGGCCTTGATGTGAGGTTCCTGATTGAGATCTCTATCACAGACTATCCTAAGATTCACCATTGGGTCAGAACAACATATCCTTTCATGTTACTTTAGACACTTCTTCTTCATCTTGTGTAAAGTCTGAGGTTCCTTGATGAATGCAGGATGAGGATCTGGTCACTCTGGCAACATGATACACCCATGATAGCCTAAAAGCCTGGATGCTCACAGAGAATGTGAAATCAGTTAGTTGACAGGGCCCTTCATCAGAGACCTAGGGACAGATTTACAGGGAACTGGGACAAGATCCTTGAATCCCTGTGAATTCCCTGTTAAGCAGCAGAACTTGGCACAAATCAATGCAGCTTTTATACTGCTGGGAAGAACTATATCAAGAGCTGAGTTCGTGTGTTTATTATGAGACATGATCAGCATGTAGCAGTAAAATGTCCTGTTTCAACAAATCTAAATTGTGCTGATATGCAAAGTGAAAATAAAATGTCCTTTATTGTCAGGAACTTTATTGGCCACAACTCAGTTCAGTCACTCTGACATATTCTGTATCAGGTAAAGGCCAAGGCTGCTCCAGATGTTCCCCCAAATCAGAACATATTCTGACCTGAGATTCTAATCCCCAAATCTGAGGGGACTCTAAGTTCCTGGTGTAGGTGGGTGGCGGCATGCTCAGAATTATTTGACAAAAGAGAAGAAATGTGCTGATAATGTATCTCCAGGTCCTGTTTTCACTTTCCAAAATAAGCTTGAGCCTAAGGAATAATGCAGTTCTTGCCTGGACACTGCCTCCATGTCCCACCCGCCTAAATGCTGTTACATTTGTTCTATATTATGGTGCTGCTACCTCAGACAAGACAAATCTTTCCTCTTGGTGAAAGGCGCTTATTAGTCTGGCTTGTGGCTGGATCAGGCACTAGACCCTCTAATGACACCACATGAACTAGCAAGGTTTCACTGCAACCCATGCATCACCTGTCAAATTTCTTTTTATCCAGAAGTACCTACAGACAAAACTCATCTCTTCCTCAGCAAGTCACTTCTCAGTGAATATGAGTGAGGATTGGTCCTACTTTCTCAGAAACTCCTTGTGCATGCTCTTCTTTTCTTTGGCCTGTCCATTTACAAGTATTCAGTTCATTACCATAAGTAGTCACCATTCCAGATATGAAGATTGGGGAAGATACAAGGTGAAGCTTCAGGGATCTTGCAGAGCAGCAGAATCACACTGAGCATATGACTACAATTCATGTGCAGACAAGGCCTTTCTTCCTGACATTTTAACAGTGCAAGAATTATTCCTTTTCAATGATCCCTGCAGTCATTACTAACCACTGAGAGCGTGTCACATCCACTTAGTCGCAGGCCAGAGAGTCACTTGTGTCACCAACTGGTTCATTCCCTGGACTGTAGAAAATACATTTTTATAGCAATGCAAATGATGGGGAAATCTGGTGCAACTTTCTACACACCAGGGAGCTACACAGAAAGAAAATTGTCTCTGACAATGGAAATCAAGTGAGTTAGGAGTTGAGGCTGCACTGAAGATGGGCAGGATCCAGTCCTGAGCAGATGGAGGAACACACTTTGGAGTCCTTACCCATCAACAAGGACCATCAGCAGTTCTGAAAAGTGAAACTCTTGGGTTTGTGACAGCATCTCACTCTTGTACAATCGATATGATCAGTGATTTCATCTCTAAACGAGGAGAAGTGTTTAGGCAAAGGAATATTTGACCTTGTTGTTGCTCTCGGAAAACTACTGCTACAGAGGGATGGTGGGAGAAATAACATATGGTAGTAAGCTGTGGTTAATCTCTCTTAGTACTCTGAACCCAGACAATGTGTTCATCAGTGTAGTAAATTGTGTGTCAGTTTCTAGTGTGCCCCTTGTGTGTGTGAGAGAGGCAACCTGTGTCCTTGATTGAATTTGCCTTACACAAAGACTGGGTTTGCTGGAGGAATGAAATGTTGGGAGCCTTGCAGCCTGTTCCTGGACCAGCATGTGACTACCTGTCAAACTCTTTTCCTTGAGCCAAGGCATTAATGGAAATGGATTATCACTTGGCAAGGAAAAGTAGACTATGGGACAGCATAAGAATTGTCAAAATTCATGCAGCTTGCAGGCTCTTTTCTTTCTCATTATACTGTTGATTCTTTGGGTGATTTTTTAGTTTTACTTCATCAGTCACACACACAACAGCTGTAATTTCCCCTGGAAATTCTATTATTTCTTGACTATTTCACCCTTAGAATCAGCAGGAGGCCAATGTTTCTCAAATTTCTTATCTGGAATTAATAACTACTATTCCTAATCCTGGGAACTTTTCAGACTCAATAAAGATAGGTACATGTGAGAAAACATCATTTGGAGCATTAACCATGTCTCACAGTTTTGGGAAGGAGAGTAAGATATGTATACACAGAATAGGAAAAAAGCCTCAGGAATACACTTCATACCAATTGTTGAGAGTAAGTTTCCTGGACACCAACAAATAGAATCAGTGGTAGAATGTGGTATGATCGAAGAGGAAATGATGCAATGCAAAATGTGGGATGGACAGATCCAACTGTACCACACATAGGAGCTTAAACTGGTAGATGAAATATGGTGTAGTGGGATGGGAAACGATAGGCTATTGTATCAGCTCCTGCTTCCAGGCTCCTGCTCTATTTTGGTTCCTGTCCTGAATCCCTTTGAAGATGAACAGTAATATGAAATTATGAGCAAAATAAACCGTTTCCTCCTAAACTTGCATTTGGTCATGGTGTTTCGTCATTATAACAGTAACTCTAACTCAGATATTGTGGACATTGAGAAGCCCCATGTGGAAAACACTGGGGTGGGAGTATGAGAGCTACAGCTCAGTAGAGTGTGGTGTTAACCCTATACATCTCTGGGGTTCTCAGCTGAGGAACAAAAAAGGCAAATTTAATTTTTCAATGATGAAATTAGATTTATATCAAACCCAACACTCCCATTTTCCTTCCAGCAGTCTTCATGAAATTATTTAGACAAACCAATCAGTTACCCATAATAAACTGAGGCTAGCCTACACAAGACTTCCAATTCCAGGTGGTTACTTAAGCAGATCTATCTTTTGCTTGAATAAACATTCTGCTGAGCACAGGTTAACATCACTCTGTGTTAGACTGGATGTGTATTTCTGATAGGGAATGCTATCGTAGACTGTACTCAGATCCACTGTTACATTGGATCAGCATCTTCTTCCATTTATCCCAGAAACTTTCTTTTTCATCCACTATAGTCTGAGCTATACTTTATACACTCAAGGTGTGGTCTATTTATCTTGGAAACATGCTTCACAATGATGACTGAAAACCTTGATGCTTCTGGGGGATGGATTAATGAATGGATAGAGTTGGTCATCAGAACCCTTGGGTATGGACAGATTCCTAGGGAACATGGACAGGATCCTTGAATCCTTAGTTAAAAGGCTGAGTTTGCCAAAAATCTATGCAGGTTATGAACTGCTGGGGAGAACTACAGTAAGAGCTGAGGTAGTTTGTTACTATTTTGCTAACAGGAATAATAGTTTATTTAAATTGTCATATTTACTTTTACCCTTTTTTGTTTCATTGTTTTTTCTTTTTTTAGTTGAAAATTACTTTTCACCATACATTACATACTGATTACAGTTTTCTCTCCCAAGATCCTCTGAGATTCTCCTCACCCGAATTGACATCCTGTCTTTCTCTCTCTCATTGGAGATTAGTCATCTAAAAAATAGCTAAAATTAAATAAAGTCATCTAAAATAAAACAAAGAGCCCAGAAGCACCAAAAATCAGAAACTGGGATGTTCATTTCTTGTGATGCAGCAAGAAAATGACCTAACAAAGGGCTTGGAATAGCTTTTGACGCTACCAGCCCTCACCTGGTTCAGTCACACTCTGAGCTCCTCAAGGCCCCTGCTGGCTCCTGCCAGCTCTGCCCCACAAGCTCTCGGCACAGGGGCCCAGCCAGAACCTGCTGGCCATGTCAGGGTCCCACAATGCTCACAGCTTCCCCCAGAGCCCAGCCAGGCCTAGTCCCCAAGCAACCTCAGGGTCAACATGGACTCCACCGAATCGTGCTTATAAAGCTGTCACCGGCCCATAGCTCCCTGAGAGAGCAGGGGCCTGGCCCCAAACCCCCACCGCATCTGGGTCCTGTGATGCTCACAGCCTGCCTAGCCCACTCAGCAGTGCCTTGGGTCCCTGAAGTAGCCCCTGGGCTGTACAGCGCTGCCCATTGGACTGGTTGTAGTGCGTTTTCCGCCCTCTGCTCATGCTCTGGTCAGAGAGAGAGCAAGGAAGCAATGGGGGAGTTCTGTTAGTCTGTCCCAGTTCAACCAAAGGGACCT
>CABHPH010162796.1:32002-62092 GCA_902168325.1 Peromyscus nudipes | reverse complement strand
TGTGTGTGTGTGTGTGTGTGTGTGTGTCTGTGTGTCTGTGTGTCTGTGTGTAGGTATGTGCACATGAGGTGAAGTGCTCTCATAGGCCAGAAGAGGGTGTTGAAGCCCATGAAACTGGAGTTAGAAGCAGTTGTGAGAGATCTGATGTCAGGGCTGGGATCCAATCTCTGATCTTCAAGAAGAGCAGTGTGTACTCTTTTTTTCTTTTTTCTTTTCTCTTAATTTTATTTTTATTTATTTAAAATTTTTATTATACATACCAACCACAGATCCCGCTCACATCCCTTCTCCCACTCCCCCTAAGACTTCCATCCCTCTACCTCCCACCCCCTCCTCCAAAAGGGTAAGGCCTCCCATGGGGTGTCAACAAAACCTGGTACATTCAGTTGAGGCAGGACCAAGCCCCTCCCCGCTGTATCAAAGCTGAGCAAGGCATCCCATCATAGGGAATGGGCTCCAAAAAGCCAGCTCATGCACCAGGGACAAATCCTGATGCCACTGCCAGGGGCCCCTCAAACAGACCAAGCTGTACAATTGTCTCTCACACTCAGAGGGCCTAGTTTGGTCCCATACAGGCTCCACAGCTGTTGATCTAGAGTTCCTGAGTTCCCACAAGCTTGGTTCAGTTGTCTCCGTAGATTTCCCCATCACGATCTTGACTCACCTTGCTCATATAATCCCTCTTTCCTCTCTTCCACTGGATTCCAGGAGCTCAGCCTGGTGCTTGGCTGTGCATCTCTGCATCTGCTTCCAACAGTTACTCGATAAAGAAAGGCTCTATGCTGACAGGGTATTCACCAATCTGATTACCACAGTAGACCAGTTCAGGCACCCTCTCCACTATTGCTAATAGTCTTAGCTGAGGTCATCCTGGGATTAGCTTGTGGATTCCTGGGAATTTCCCTAGCACCAGGTTTCTCTCTCACCCCATAATCGCTGCCTGTATCAAGATATCTCTTTCATTACTCTCCCACTCGGTCCTTCTCCCAGCTTGACCATCCTGTTCTCTCATGTTCTCATCCCCCATGCCCTCCCCTCAACCTTCAACACTACCCTTAACCACTGAGCTATCTGTGCACTCTTAACCACTGAGCCATCTCTCCATCCCACCAGCTGCTTTCTTAAAACATACAATCATTTTTTAATGGCTCTTGATAGCCTTGACCAACAACACCAAAACAATGCTTAGCACCAATTCTTTTTATAAGAAACATAACAATTCCATGTGAAAAGCAGAGTGTTTTAATGATGGAAGATGGCTGTTTGTAAATAACTTGAGTGTTATCAATACAGATGATTGTAAAGGAAAAATCATACCTCACATGACATCAGCTACACAGAAGAATAATTAAATGAGTACTCTGGAAAGCCACTAAGCTCAGAAAGCCTGCTCAGATTTGCTAGCATGGCAGCTCCTATGCCAGCTTTCTGAAGAAACTATTTGAAGCACATTTACTACATTATATCACAAAACTTTTAAAATATCTTCTCTGACTTTTAAATTCTTTTCCTTTATATGCACTCACAGGCAGATGGAGGCTCCTTATTGAAGTTGGCTCTGTGCTAAACAAAATAAAGACTATAAAATGTTTAAATTGTGTAGGATTTTTTAAAAGGATTTCACATTAAGCCATGTTTCACTAGATGCTCGTGGCCTAAACTCCTAATGTCTGTTCAAAATTCACTATCAAAGTCACAAACCTACTTGTACTCTACTTACAACCCACCTCTTTCAATTTATTTGATTCAAAATTGGCCTCAGTAACATTGCAAGACTAATTTAAAGCATTTCTATGGGAATGTCTGTTCTTGAGGAAATAATAATAGAGTGGCCAACAACATCTCCGGGATGTATTCCACTTGACAAGACAAGTGACTTCCATATTTCATCTGCTATCTAATTTGATTAAAAAGGGGTCTTTGCAGCAGAAATTGATACTGTCCCTATTTTGTCAATTAAATAATGTCTGGATTACATTAAATAAATTTCTCAATTTTCTAGTCACTAAAACAGAGCTCCATTATTGAAACCCAGGCTCACTCCCAGCTTGTTGGTTCAGCATTGATTCATGCAAAGGAAAACATGTTTAACAACCATTTCCTCAGATGTGTTTTCAATGGTAACACCCCCAGTTGGAAGGAAACCCCTACTTTAGCAAGCAAGTGTTCATAGTGTAAGATGTTACCTGGTTGTTCCACCATGCTGTGAATACTGGCTCTCACTGAATCTTTAGATTCACAATCTGTTTTCTTCCTTAACAACTCTTTAAATTCAAAAAATTTTGCTCTGCAGGTGCTCAAAATCATTTCAATTTAAAAATAAATTCAAAATTAAAATAAAAATATGAGCTATGTCTCCTGGCCTTAGAGGGGAAAAGTCCATTATCTTTTATTTCTTGTCCTCTTACATTTCCTTTACTATGACTAAGATGCTCCTGAAGATTCAATTGGTCTTACTCACCGTTATCTACAGAGGTACCTTGGAAGAGTCACCCAGGTGGGAATGGCTAGTGGCATTGCTTTTATCCTGGATCAAGGCAGTAACATCATGACAAAAAGGCACGAAACAAGAAAGCTATTCACTATGTGACATTTAGGAAGCAGAGAGAGGCAGAGAAGTAGGGTCTGGGAACAACAAATACCTACAAAGGCATGACCCTACTTTCTCCAAGAGGTCCCATCTCAAAATAGTTCACCTAGTCATTATCCATGGGTTAATCTAGTGATAAAGTTGAGGCACTCTTGATCAAAACACTAGCAATTAATTCTTTAATACAGGAGCTGCTAAGAGATATTATTTTAGATTCAAATCATAACAGAACCCCAATCAAAAAACATGTTTCTAGGCTGTTGTCTCTTTTCACACATATTTCATGAGTAAATATGATTTTCACCAGATCTCTTGCAGTACTTCCAAGATTGTACCACAAGTGACTTTTTCTTTATTATCATCTCTTAATATTTTATTTAATATTCATAGATGAATATAATACATTTGAATCAATCCACTCCTATTCCATCCCCTCCAATTATTCCCCTGTCCCACTTCAACTATGTCCTCCCAAGTTCATGCGCTTCCTTATTTTTAACCAAGTCTCCCTTGCTGCGTGTATGTGCATGCGTAGATGGCCATCTACTGGAGCACAGGCAGACTCAAGCGCTGCATCCCTGAAGAAAACTGACTCCCCCAGCAGCCATCATTTGCCAATAGTTCCTCACACAGTTTTTCATAGAAGCCCATCCCCCATCCGTGCTGGGACTGTGGCTGGCTTGACCCTATGCAAGTTTTTTTGTGTGTGCTGTTCTTTCCCTGTGAGCTCTTGCTAAGCAAATAATGTGCTACAGACACCGACTCCTTCTGCCTCTTGCAATCTTTCCACATCCTCTTGTGACATCTCAGATTGTGGGGAGATTGTGCTGTAGATGTCCTATTTAGAGTTGAGCACTGTATCAACTCTTATTTTCTATACAGGGGACTGACAGGTCGTGCGGTTTTCTACCATATACTGCAAAACCATAAATAACTTTTAAGAAGGTACCAGTCATATCCTCCTGATTTTTCCTAACATGATCCCATTGTCATTTAGATTTGACATTTTCAAGACTGTGACTTTGATGCACTATACTATTTGAAGTTGCTTAGTGATATGTGCTGAGTTCTGTTTTTCCCAGTGATTTAAGGAAGAGCATTCTTCTTCTTTCTTTATTGCTCTAATCTTCCACTCTTCACTTCCACAAATCACTGTAATTTGCACCACATAGTACATTCCCTGTAGAAGATATCCTGCAACAACTTCTGAAATGGCCTGTAATATTATAAATTATTGTGCTATTTTAGTAAAAAATGTTCTTTAGGTAAATATCCACTGTTGTGCAGTTTTGCTCCAGAGAACTACCAGTCACATTTTATTGTTCATAATAAAGCATGTTAGTGGGCATAATTTTCTGTTAGCATTTTCTTTCTTTTTTCTTCCTTCCTTCCTTTCTGATGGTATCTTCTCTTTAAAACTATTTTTTACTGACTATATACAATGTATTTAATACAATGTGTGCACATATTTTTATTAATCACTATTGTATTACATGATTTCTGCAACAAATATATAGTACTTGGATGGTAAAATGTCTTAGCTCAAACAATGCCGGACTTTATTACATAAACTATAAGAGAGGTACAGCTATCTGGAAAAATGTGACTGAAACACAGGTTTGGATCACATCTATTTCATTCTGTTTTCTATAGGAAATCAAATTATTCCTCGAGACTGCATACTATCCTAGACAAAATCACTACTTGTTTTTCGGAGCTTGAATTCCTGCTTCTTCTATCAATGGTACTAGCCACACTGAATCAAGAGAAACAAAACCATTAGAAAATACACATAATAGAAGCTTTATTACTGGGATTGCAGTTTCCATAGTGAGAGCATGAATATACCCCACCCACTCACTTACTCTTTCTTCAGTTATCCAATCTCCATTTTTCCCTAAATAGAGTTGCCAAACATACTAAAGGAGGCTGACAAGTCACTATCAAAGACACATTCAAGAAATTAGAGGTAACAGTAATGCTCAATATAACATTTGTGCACCAGCTTCAGGAATTTACTTCCACGTACACTGCAAGACAGTCATAGAAGCCTTTTTAAAAGACAAGACAAGGGGTTGTGATGTGATGCAGTTGACAGAGCATTTATACAACATGCAAGAGGCCCTGGGTTGAACTCAGCAACACAAAAAAGACAAGTGAACAATGCAAATTGCAAGAGTAACAGTAGAAACATAATGGCAAAATCTGAGCAAACGGCAAAGCCTGTGGAGTAGGAACAACGAGAGTTACCTGTGACATACAGAACTATGTCATTCCAGAAGAACTGATGTCGACCTGTACCTCTTTCAAAATGGGGTCCTAGTGGAAATAAGAAGGTTAAAATGAGGACATTAAGGCAAATTTTGACCCAATGTGGCTGATCTCCTTATAAAAATTAAAAATTTTAGAATGACTACATATAGAAGAGAGAAAATGTGAAAATAGACAAGGAGAACATGACCATTTAGCTGGCACATCTACAAATCTCTACCGAGAACTGCTCTTAGACAGCCAAAATGAGGAGATGGGGAAGGTTTGTGGGGCCTGGAAACAGGGCTCAATGGAAAGGACTGTTTGTAGCTCCTTTGGATTAGAGTTTGGTTCCCAGAACCCATATCTGATTTCTCATGGCCATCTGAATCTCCAGTTCCAGAAACTAACTCTGACACCCTCTTCTGGCCTCTGGGGACCTGCACATGTGCACATATAGACATATATGCATATGATATATATATAATACATAAATATAACTTCTTTTTAAATTATAGATCCAATAATTTTATTTCCTTTTTTACAAGAAAAGTAAAATGCTTATTATTTATTTTTATTATTTAAAACAATTTTTGAATTTAAATAGTTAATTATATTCTTTCCCTCCCCCAAATCCTTCCAGTTCCTTCCCCCTCCCTACCCGCCCAACTTTAAGTTCTTTCTGAAAAGCAAACAAAAACCCAATACAACAACAAACCACCCCCCAAAGCCAAGAAAAAAAATAACACCCCCAGGAATAAAAAACTGTAACCAAATAAAAGCACACAAAACCCTACGGAGTCCATTATATGTTGATCAACTACTCTGAACAATAAGACCTGCCCTAGAGTGGTTGATTTACCCAGTGTCACTCCATCAGAGAAAACTGATTTTCCCTCGCAGCAGTGTAAATGACAGTTCCATTGCTAACTTTTAGCCTAGTGTCTAGGTTTTCACTGGGCTGGAAAGATGGTTCAGCCGTTAAAGGCTAGGCTCATAACCAAAACAAATTTTTCTTAAAAGTAGAAATTCTGCCCTTGAATCTTCAGAGAGAACCTGTTCCTGTTGAAACCTTGATTCAGATTTGTGGCCTCCAGAACTACACAATAATTAATGGCGTTGTTTTAAATCACCTGTTATTTGGTACTTTATTGCCATAGCCTGAGGAAACTCATATATTATTCTTCCTTTATTTCATAGTTCATAATACGGTCTTACTCAAGCTCATTTTTAACATATTCTACATCTTAATTCAGGTTGGTGCACACACTGCTAAAGAGGTTCTGGGAACCACACCCACTGTCTACCTCATAATTCCTTCAGATGTCTCTTGAGTCATGGCTGTGTCCCTCACCTCTCTCTTGCCCTCCCCCCCCACCTCTCTTCTGGACTCATTCAGGTCTTCTGTCCTTCTTCTTCAACTTATTTATTTATTTTTATTAAGAAAAATTTCCCCTTTATTTTACACATCAATCAAAGATCCCCTCTTCCCTCCTCCCCATCCTCCAGCCTCTCCCTCCCAAACCCACCTCCTACTCCCTCCCACAAGAAGGCAAGGCCTCCCATGGGGAGGCACATCCAGTAGAGGCAAGTCCAACCCCCTCCCCTGCCTCAAAACTTCACAAGGTGTCCTGCCATAGGTAGTGGGCTCCAAAAAACCCACTCATGCACCAGGGATGGATTCTCATCCTACCACCAGGGGGCCCCCCAAGCAAATCAGGCTACATGGCTGTCTTGCCATTCAGAGGGCCTAGTCCAGTCCCATACAGACTCCACAGCCATTGATCCAACTTTCATGAGTTCACACTAATTTGGAGAGATTCTATGAGCAAGTATATCAAGATCATGATGCGGAAGCCTTCTTCTTCATCTTAAGGACATGCCACAGTGTTGGTCTCTGGAGATCCTTCGTTGCCCTGACACCTGTCCTGGCCCAGATCTAGACTAGAAAACATGATTAGAAAGACTCCAGTTAGCCTCTATAGATTACTGAGCCTAGATTTTAAAGTATTTTAAATATTTTTACAATTTTTCACCATTTTAGATAGAAATTTTTCTAAAATACTAAAAACAAATTAACAAACACTTTTGGGTTAGTGACTCAAGATCATCAAGAACACTTACATTGCAGAGCTATAATAACGTGTTGCAAAGCTCGTTAGCTGTAATGCTGTCACAACTTGCTAAATGGACTCATTCTTTAGTGTGAAAGATTCCTGATTTTAGTATTTTTATTTTAGTCCTTTCATTTTGATATCTGTTGATGTGACAATTGTCCCAAATCATTTTTCTGAATAGCATTGTCCAAGGCCGCCAATTAAGCTGGCTTATAACATTATGTGTAAACATTTGATGATTTACCAGAACTCACTTCCAGGAAGGACCTGTTTCCCAGCAACAGGTGCAGTGTCAGGTACAGAGAAAATATCTCTCCCAAGGTCATACTCTTTACAGTGGAGCTTAACTATATTGATAATACAAGAGAGTGTATATATGTATATATTACATATGTCTATCATGTATGCATGATGTGATATACTCATTCTATTTGGCTAGTTAATTATTTGGTTAAGAGAAGAGTTTAATTAAATGTCACCAAAGTCCAGGATAATCCCTGTTGGGTTTCAGCATATTTAATATAACTTGTCCTTCTGTTTTGTTTTTTAATATTACTATTATGTTTTCTTCACATATGACATTGTTGTTCTAAAATTTTGAAGCACTACCTTATAGATTTTAAGTTTTACTTATAAGCCCCCTATTTTTCACAGCTGTGTATGTGATTCTTGTTTAAATAAAAATTAATTAAACTTTAAATGTATTTGACAATTTTGTGAAAAAGTAATTGACATTTGTTTTGGATGCTTTTTTATAATTGAGTTGAGTTGATCTAAATAATTGTCTGCACTGTCATTTTCAGTTGTTAAAACAGTTACAGAATGTATCTTTAACTGAGTGTACTTGTCCCTTAGAGAAGTGAGACAAATTACATAGTGAAAAAAAAAATGCTACCTCCTACATAGCCATGCCGTGGCTTCACAATGGAATAAACCAAGAGATTTGGGAAGCAGTATTAATCACAGCACTGGGTTCAATTACCAACACCAAAAATAAAATCATGGTGTCCTATTGCACTGAGATGCATTATAAAAAAAATCTACTATGGCATTTTTTAAATTTTTATCTATTCAAAGAAAGCACTTTCTTTTAAAATTTCTGCATAAAGTTACATATAGGTAGATCATTGGGTCTTAACATTTCTTGAGCATGATGATGATGGACATAAATATTTTGAGAGAGTCACATAGTAAGCAGGAGATAAGTGGACTTGGATTAGAGACAGCTATTTCAGAATGCATTAAACCTATATGAATCATTTAAATACCTTAAACACATTCTCAAAGTTACACTTGTTTCATATTATATTATACTTATTGGACTTAAATCAAGTCTAAAACATATTTAGAGTACCAAACTTAGAATGCCATACATATTTTTAAATTCTAAAAGAAAGGACTCTAGGGAAACACCATAAAAGTTCTTTAAAGGAAAAAAAAATACTCCAATACCATGGTGACAAAACATTGAAAAAGACTGTCAAGCTGAGCGGTTGACTGATGATGACCTTAGTTGAGATGTCTATTCTTAGCTATATTTTCAAAAGCATCAAAGTCATTCTTCAGTCTCCTGGAAATTGTCAAATTTGTCTGGAGTTGTTGCTACTTTCCAGCTATATCTGTCTATTCATGAAACTTAAAAAGCAAAAAGCTACCAATAAACTTCACCCTTTGAATTTGCTCATCAAAGAGAAGTCATGTTACACTTTTTTTCCTTCCTAAAAGCATTTACCTCTTTAGTGAGCTGCTTGAATTATACTCATGGCAATAAAAGCAAAATTCAGAATGAGCTGAAAAATGTCAGAATACAGTGTTATGGTTAGTGCATTAAATGTTCGTGAAAATACCATGTGCTGAAGGCTTGGCCCCTGGATGGTGGATACCCCAAATAATGGGAGGTTATTAGATCTTGAGACTTAAAACCTAATCAATGGCATAATCTATTGACAGTATTATTGGAAATTGGTGAAAACTAGGAGATAGGGCTTGTTGAAGGAAGTAAAGCACATGCCTTAGAAAGGCACATTATGTAGTTTCTTCACATCATTTTGTGCCCAACCAATGAACTAACCAGCCTTGGGTTTCAGTCTATGAAATTGTGAGCCTAGATTAAAAACTTTCCACTCTTTAAGTAGCTTGTCAGACGTTAACTCACAATAATAAAATCTTTCCTGATCACAACAATAAAATCCTATTAAGACAGAAAATTGGTACCAAGAGTGGGGTTTTTCTATGACTACTATTGACAATAGATTCAGAAGCCTACTCCATACCTTCTGTGAAGGTTTGAAGGAATAGGCTAGAAAATATCTAGAATACAATAAGCAGAGCTTTCTGGATGCTTCTGATTGGTGCTCAGGAGACCAGAATCTTGACCAGAATGAGAATAGTAAAGACTGGGTTTATGACATACCAAATGGGAAAAGACTCTATTGCAAATTAGATTGGAGTCCACTTATGTTACACTGTGGTAAAGAACATATGGATATTCTGTCTGTGTCTTTAGACTTTCATGAAGGCAGAGGCAGAGTTTAAACAATATAAGCTAGCTAATCTAGGCATGATGGGACATAACTATAACACCAGCACTTGAAAAGCAGGGGTATAATTGTTGGGAGGTAGAAAGTAGACAGATGTAGGAGGACTGTGGCATTGCAAAATCATAGCCATCCTGAGACACAGAGAAAGGATGAATCTCAGAAAACCTAATTAAATAAGACTACTCTGGTGTGAACATTTCAAGGCAATTCAGCATTAGACTGTGGTATGGACTCTGCTAGCTTTTTTTTCCCACTAAGTTAATGTAAGAATTGGAAGAAAAACATACAAAGACAACACTTTTACTTGGGGCCATGATTAAATACCTGACAGCGTGAATGAAGGAATTTATTTTGACTTAGGGTTTGGGAGATGGGGTATAGTTTTTTGTTTTTAGTTTTTGTTTTTTGTTTTTATTTTTTTTAAACATCAGTGTCATTTAAAAAAAAAAATAAAGTGCTTTTTCCTGGAACAACTCAGAAATCAGTAAGACCTGCCAATCACAGTTTCTCATTTTAAAAACTGTGCCTTGTGAAGACAGAAACTTAGTGATACTCTCTTGCACAGGCTAGCTATCTAAAAAGCTGTTTTCCCAGAACTTGTAATACTTGATTCGTGTTTAGCCATTGAGGCACTCAGAGCCCACTGAGGTCATGATCCAAAGCATCTCTACTACTTATTAAGATAGCTGCAGAACTTGGTATCTCCCATAAGATGTCAATTTTGCAGGCACACAAAATGGAGGCTTCCAGCAATATTTCAGAGGAAAACTTAGAAGATCAGATAATGTATACCAGGATCAAATTCCCTATGAGAAACTCTTAAGAAGACAATTGCATAAGTTGTGAGAGTGGAGATAAGGACACAGTGGAAAATGCCCCCAAACTGGAAATTTCAATAACATAAAATATCTACCAAGGAAAGATTTGGGCAATACTAGAGAGACTATGAGTGCTGCAACTGGAAAGGCCTAAGATATTTGGAACTCGAATGATGGACATGAAGCTACAGATTTATTAGGTGTTTCTTGTATTGCTTTGGCTCAATTCCTCCTTGCTGTATTTTTATTCTTCCCCCTTTTTACATAAGAAAGTGGATACTATCCCACCATTGTATGTTGGAAGTATGTAATTTTCATTTTTATTTTGAAGATCTCACAGCCAAGAGTTTGCCTTGAATCTCATAAGGGACTTTAAAAAAAAAACTTTTGAACAATAATGGGAGTTTGAAGACTGTGAGAATGGTTGCAGATGGATTAAATGCATTTCACGTTATTAGATAGACTTGAACATTTGAAAGGCAGAAGCATGATGTGTTGGTTTGGTATGTATTATCCTTCAAGGGACCATGTAAGTATTTCTCAAGTCAAGTCTTACAGGATTAATTTCAAAAATGAATATAAATATAATTGAATGAAAAAGAATTAAAATTACATCTTCACATGACTAATACTTTATTGCTAATAATTGAGCACTTAAAAGCAACAATACATCCTATTTACAGCAAAATGGGAAAACCAAATGTTCAGTAAGTATTCAAAAAAATCTCCTCCTAAATACACGTAATATTACCTTTAGAGCTGAAATTGTCCCTGGGTGATTAGAAACTCTAAATCAATGTTTAACTGCTTTTCCTACAGAAAAAGTGGCAATGAATCTCAAACCTCTTTAAATAAAGATTGTGATCTGCCCAGCAGTGGTGGCACAAACCTTTAATCCCAGCACTTGGGAGGAAGATGCAGGTAGATCTCTGAGTTTGAGGCCAGCCTGGTCTACAGAGTTCCAAGACAGCCAGGCCTACACAGAGAAAGCCTGTCTCCAAAAACAAAGAAACAGGCCGGGTGTTGGTGGCGCACGCCTTTAATCCCAGCACTTGGGAGGCAGAGGCAGGCGGATCTCTGTGAGTTCAAGGCCAGCCTGGGCTACAAAGTGAGTTCCAGGAAAGGCGCAAAGCTACACAGAGAAACCCTGTTTCGAAAAACCAAAAACCAAAAAAACAAAAAAAAAAAACAAAAAAAACAAAAAAAACAAAGAAACAAGCAAAATATTGGGGTCTTTTGGTGGGGGAGGGGTTTGAGATGGGATTTCTCTGTGTGTAGCCTTGGAACTCACGTCTGAGAGTAAACCATACTGGCCTTGAACTCACAGAGATCCTTCTGCCTTTCCCTCCCAAGTCCTGGGATTAAAGGTGTGTGCCACTACCACCCAGCTAAGGTTGGTTCTTGATCTCCTTGGACATGAGTTTTGTGCAGGGTGATAAATATTGATCTATTTGCACTCTTCTACATGCAAGCAGCCAGTGTGACCAACACCATTTTTGAAGATGCTGTCTTTTTTTGCAATGTGTATTTCTGGCATCTATATCAAAATTCAGGATACAATACATGTTTGGATTTATGTCTGGGTCTTCAATTCAATTCCATTGATCAATGTGTCTGTTTTTATGCCAGTACCATGTGGTTTTTATAACTATAGCTCCATAGTGCAACTTGAATCAGGGATAGTGATACTTTTAGCAGTTCTTTTATTGTTCAGGATTGTTTTAGTTTTCATGGGTTTTTGTGTTGTTGTTGTTGTTGCTTTTCATATGAAGGTGAGAATTGTTCTTTCAAGGTCTGTGGAGAATTGTGTTGGAATTTTGATGTGGGTTGCATTGAATCTGGAGATTGCTTTTGGTAGGATGGCCATTTTACTATGTTAATGCTACTGACCCATGAGTTTGGGAGACCTTTCCATCTTCTGACATCTTTTTCAATTTCTTTCTTCAAAGACTTGAAGTTTTTATCATACAAGTCTTTCACTTACTTGGTTAGAGTTACCCAAGATATTTTCTATTATTTGAGACTGTCATGAAAGGCGTTGTCTCCCTGATTCCTTTCTAAGTCTGTTTATCATTTGTATATAAGTAAGCTACTGATTTTTTTTTTAGTTAATCTTGTATCCAGCTAAAGTGTTTATCACCTGTAGAATCCCCCAGTTGGAATTTTTAGTGTCACTGATAGGGTATACTATCATATCATCTCCAAATAATGATACATTAACTTCTGGCTTTCTAGTTTGTATCTCTTTGATGTCCTTCAGTTGTCTTATTGCTCTAGCTAAGACTTCAATGTGGTGGTATTGTGTTCCCCAAAATATTGTGTACCTTAATAAACTTACCTGGGGTCAGAGACGGAATAGCCACAATATGAAACAGAGGTTAGGCAGTGGTAGCATACGCCTTTAATCCTAGCATTCCAGAGGCAGAAATTCATGTGTTCAAGGATACACCCAAGCATGGTGACCCACGCCTTTAATCCCAGAAAGCACGCCTTTAATCCCAGGGAGTGGTGGTAGAAAGCAGAAAGATATATAAGGCGTGAGGACCAGAAACTAGAGGCATTTGCCCTGGAGAGGCCTTTGGCCTGGAGAAGCATGTGGCTGGTTAAGCATTCAGGCTTCTAGCAGCAGTTCAGCTGAGACCCATTCTGGATGAGGGCTGGGGCATCCAGTCTGAGGAAACAAGACCAGCTGAGGATTCAGCGAGGTGAGATAGCTGTGGCTTGTTCTGTCTCTCTGACCTTCCAGTGTTCACCCCAATAACTGGCCTCAGGTTTGATTTTATTAATAAGAACTTTTTAAGATTCATGCTAAACTTCAATTACTATATTGAATAGATATGGAGAGGACAGCCTTGTCATGTTCCTGGATTTAATGGAATTGCTTCAAGTTCCTCTCCATTCAAAATTATCAGTTTCTTTTAGATTTTCCAACTTGGTGAATTGTAGGTTTTAAAAGAATGTCCTTATGGTTCTGTACTGAATCAACTAAACAAGATCTCTGTGATATGAGATCACAGAGACTGCAACAGCAAGCACAGGACTTACATGGGTCAATACCAAGTCCTCTGCATTGTAGCTATTAATTTAGCCTTTTAAGGGACTCTGGACTATGGGAAATAGTGGGTCTCTGACTCATGTGCCTGCTCTTGGGATTCTTTTCCTCTTGCTGGGTTGCTATGTCTAATTTTGATATGAAAGTTTTTCTTTCTTCTTATTATATTTTATTTTGTCATGTTTGGTTGTTGTCTCTTAGAAACCTGTTCTTTTCTAATAAGAGACAGAAAGTAAGTGAATCTGGAAGGGAAGGGAAAGAAGGTGGGGAGGAACTGAGAGGAAGAAGGAGGAGAAACTGTAATCAGGATAGATTTTATGACAAAGATCTATTTCCAAAGGCAATAAAAAATTAATCTTTTTCACATAAAAAGAAAGAAAGGAAGAAGGAAAGAAAGAAAGAAAGAAAGAAAGAAAGAAAGAAAGAAAGAAAGAAAGGGAGAAAGAAAGAAAAGTGCACTCCACAACTAAAACCACATTCTTAGGAAGAGGAGGTAGAAAAAAAGAAGCCAAAAGCTGAACTGAAATTCACCCAACCACATACCAAACAAACAACAATGACAAATTCCAGCTGATGAACTTGAACTTCTCCCTCTCCTTCAGTAAATAAAACTTACGTTATTTGACTACTAACATGTGATGCTGATGACTTGTTAAAATCCAACAAATGCAAAATAGCAAAACTGAACATGCATGTGGCTTGATATATAATAAAAATCCCAATTCTATGCCCAGTGTGTGACCATATAGAAGGAAGATGGGGTTATCAGTGTAGTGAGGCTTCATTCATTAGCTGCTTATTGTGAGAACAGTGGCTCAGATGTCTTGTGAAATATCCTCCTGCAATTTCTGTACCTCTAAAAACTGGCTTTGAGACTGGTGGGTTCTAATCAGAGCATTGTGATTGTTGGCTGGGTCTCCATTACCAGCAACAACGTTGATGGGGCATTTACTCCTCCTAACAATCCTGTGAAGTAAGAATTATAATTACTTTCGTTTACTCCCAAGCATACTAACACCCGGAGAGTTGAGACTACTTGCAAAAATACCATCAAATTGTGGATATAACAGACATTAGAAAAGAAAAGATTGGAACGAAGAGAGATCCTCATATAACTGGGATGGGACAGATTTGAAAAAATCAAATGTTCAAGCCAGAAAAAAAATCCCAAGCAGGATAAAAATCTGATATAAGATATAGAGGAAAAAGCTGGTGTTTAAACTCAAAATGGACTCTCACTGTCACCCAGAAACTGAAGTCAGGTACATGAAAAGGACCACAATAAAATGTAGGATGTTAACTTTTTCTCCAGGACAGTATATATTCTGAAATGATGAGGACCGATTATACCACTACTACTACACACTTTCACCTATATGAACTGATCAAGTCTTTTTCTTAGATTGTCTGTGGCTCAACAAAATAGTTTCAACCTCTTACAGTCAGTTGGAAGTCCATGCTGCCTCAGTTCTTTGAAGGTAAATCACATTCATTCCTTGAAGCATCTTTAGTCTGTAAAACAATATTTAATACATAAGTACTTGATATTTTTATTTAATTCACATATAGATGTTAGTCATCTGTGACCTTATATGCTCAAAATTGTCAATCAACCTTTAGTAAATAACACAGCAGTCCTGTTTACTGCTGATATAACACTTTAACGTTTATAAGACCCCTCCACATTATCCCACTGGATCTTTACTGCCATTAAGTTACAGCAAACATTACTTAGAATCATCACTCAACAGAAACTACTTTCTTTCAAACATAAGTGACGTCTTCAGTGTAACATCAAAAAAGGTAGAGAAATACTGGCCTGGAGAGCAAAGGAAAGTGTAAAATATACATCTGCATTTCAAAGCAAAAGGGTATTGTCCAAATGTCAGAAAGTAAGAATTTAATCTATATAAAAGTAAGGCATGAGGACAGATTACATCTTATAAATTTCGTGTGTATGCAACTTGCACATGCTCAAATTCCTCGACTGAACCCAATGTTGGCTATATTTTGGATAAGAAGACAAAGTTAAATGAGTTACAAGTATGCAGCCCAAATCTTCATGCAGGCAATAGGGAAGCTTGCCCTCTTCTCCCTCAGCCATCTGCAAGAAAAAAACATATTGGGAAACAAAAACCAACAACTTCAGTAGAGCAAACTGTGAGACTTATCTTGCACTTTCAATCTCAATCACAATTGCTGTTGTTTAAGTCATTACTTGTTAAACTGTGGGTCATGACCCCAAGTGGCATTACATACCTGAGGGAGTTAATCCAAACATGTAATGAACAAATGTGTTTGGGGCAGTTTCATCTCTGTTGTATTGCATGACTTCACCACAGCCTGGGTTCTGAACACACAACGTGTACACTCGGCACTGTGCATTCTGTCATGACCTGCAACATCAATGAACACTGCCTAAATCATCTTTGCTCAGCTTTGAGACTATTGTACATTATAACTGCAGTGTTTTTACTATGCATACAAAGATTTCTGCTCTCACAGAAAATCACAGTTTAATTATGGAAAACACAGACTTTTAATATTTTCCTATAATCATTCTTATCATGTAAGTTTCAAATTAGTACAGCTTTCCATGACATGAAGTTAGAACATTATGTGATTTTTAAAATTGCTCTTTGATTTAATGACTTGGTATGTCATTAAAAAAACTCATTAAATGAATTTTGGCTTAGAATTAAGACAGAATTTCTAAAAATTTTTAAAATGGCCCAAAACATTCTTCTGACATTTTGTAATACACACTTTTGTAAAGTGGCATTTTCAGCATTGACAATTATAATAAAAATCAAAATAGCAATCAATTCTGGGAAATGTTGAAAGTGTTCTACATCCTATAGTATGAAATGTTCAGCCAAGATACAAGTATGTAAAAATAAGCACAACCACACCATTAGGATGAAAATCTGTTTTTATTTTTATTAAGTGGTGAAATTACATACATATGCCAAATAATTGGCTTTTTCTTTATGATTTAACACGCAGTTTGTATATCTATTATATATGCTTATACGCTCTAGTCACTTAAAAATTCCTTGTGCAAAAGGAGGTTACGAGCTATAAAATTTTATGAAGCCTTGGCTTAAGCTCTCCAGTCTGTAATGTTCTTATCACACCAGCCATGTCAGGTCAAGACAACATGCTTTCCAGAAGAGCAAGAGAGGGAAACGAGAAGCCATTTATTTGCTAGTCTAAGATACAGACAACACATCTGTGGTGGTGCATGTGATCTAGGAAGTGACATCTTGAGTTGCAGAAGCCAGTTCCAGTAGGACAAAGGCGGAAAAGCTTCAGGGATGACCTTTTAACTAAATGAGTCAGAAGTGAAAATATAAGAGCTATATGGACTGGGAATTTTTAAAACATTTATATTCTTTCCAACTTTTTACTAAGAAAATGTAAGTTTTCAAAAGTTTCCAGAGAATTGTTTGATCAACCTGTTTTAAAGTCACTTTTCTTTTTTTAAATAATGTTTTATTTTTATTAATTAAATTTATTTATTTATTTTATACCCTGACCACAGTTTCCCCTCCCACCTCTTCTCCCATAACCTTCCCCCCACCTCCATTCTGTCCCTCCATCCACTCCTCCTCAGCTTCTATTTAGAAAGGGTAGCCCTCCCATGGATATCAACAAAACATGACATTCCAAGTTTCTAACAGTATAAGGTGTATGATGAAAATATGGTCCATAATTCTAAGAGGAAAAACAGTAAGAAACATCTCCACTAGAAATTTTTTCTCTCCTGTTCCTCAAACACTCCTTCTTGACATCCCCTAGAGTTTGCCCTTGACTGCAACAGGTCACCTAAGGTAATTCTAGACTATCCCTGCTCTGTAGGAACTAATTCAGGCAAATATATACAGACAGAAATCCTTCATAGAGGAAAATGTGATAGTTAGGTACAATTCTTGGGTGGTTGGCACCCCAAAATCTCTGCTGTGGCTACTTTTGCAGAAAAGTTAGTCTCCAATACTGCTATTCACAATAAAAACCACCCATAAAGGAGAACAAATCTGTTCCATAATTTAGACAGAACAACATAATCTAAGACTGTTCAAGTTAACCAAATAAAACCAATGGAATCTAGCCAAGCTATATTTTCTTCTTGTATAATAAATACATTTTATAGTGGCCGTTCATCAATGTATTTTCTTTCCCTTTTCTCCTTAACTCCTAACTTTCGGTGTAACTCATTCCCCTTCATCCTCATGGCTAAATATTTGGGGATCAAGGATTACATCCTAGACCTGACCTGAAATGGGCTTTTAAATTTCACAGATAACTGCCAACTACTCTAACAGTGACTCTGGTGCTAAAGTGTCAAGGTTTACTCCATTGCTTCCCATAATTAAGAAGAAAGCCTCTCCATAGCCCTGGAGTGCAAATACAATCTGAAAACTTCCGACATGGGCTGCCCCTCACATCCCTGCCTCATTTAATTCTCCCCTTCCCAAAATGAGCAGCTGTGCTCCATGTAGTTACTAAAACCAAAGCCTCCAACTCTTTCTGAAAAAATATTACAATCTTTTCAAAAAATGTGCAAATATTTTGCATGCCTGTTCAAATGCCAGTGAAGTGAGCAATTTAAGCTAGAAAAAGTTCTCATATCATATAAAAGAAGAAGAAACGGGGCAAATAAAGCAGGCCTAGGTTGTATGTGCTCATGCAGAGTCACATTCGGGTCCTCAAAAAATTTATGAGAGATGACTTGAATAAGGAAGAAGTCAAACATTTAAGGAAAAAGACTTCTGATTGCTTGGGAACATGCTGAATTGGATCGTTAGCAGAATGAGGACAATATAGCAACAGCTGCCAATCAATACTTCCTGGTTCCTTTCTCCACACTTCAAAACCACAAGTACTCAAAGCTGAGTACAGAAAATTAACCACACTACATTTTGTCCCATAACTCCTGTGAGTTCGGTTTCAGTGGTATAAATAGAAAAACCAGGTAAAAGTGATAGTTTACCTAGTATAAAAATTAAAAAAGAATGTGGTATATTTAGTGTTTAAATTCAGAATCATTTCTGGAGATAATTTCATTTTCATATTAAATAAAAGTATGTTTCTCCAAAGAACCTGAAGTTATCAGGGTTTGTTTCCCTTACAATGTTTATTTATATTGCACGTTTTCATTGCTCTTTCTGTAACATAACCAAGTGATTCCTGAACTTGAACTCACTATTCAACTGTGTGGATTGTTAATATGGAAGGAGAAAACCCTTACAAACAAGTTCCTGGGCTGGGAAGATGATGTCTCACTTAGGAACATGCTTGTAGTTCAAATCTCAGCACCTACACAAAAAAGTGAAAGTAGAGATAAATTACACTATTGATGCTTGAAAAGGCTACAAGGAAACATTCTTTTATAAACTTACTTAAAATACATAATATACACCCACATATACATATATTAATTGAATTATATCATATGAAGTGATAATGCACTCCATGAACCATAGACTATCTAACTAAAACCCAATGTCAACCATACAGAACCATTCTTCAAATTGTTGGTCAGAGGAGTTCAAGAGATTTCCACCAAAATTATACAGGCAATAGCCATTGGTTTCCTCCTAGAAATTGAAAGTATGATTACTGAAGACACAACTTACTTAGGATACAACTTGGAACAATGAAGCTAAAACTGACCTAGAAGCTTTCCGGTGAACACTACCTCATAGTATTGGAAAGTTGGTATACAAGCTGCCAAGGAAGACAAGCAATCAACAGTTCTATCCAACTATAAAGGCTACAAACCATAACAATTACTACTCAGGCAATGTATTCTCAATAGTGCAATAGTGGTACTTTTATTTTAGGGG
Source organism: Peromyscus nudipes (assembly GCA_902168325.1). Lineage (NCBI taxonomy): Eukaryota > Metazoa > Chordata > Mammalia > Rodentia > Cricetidae > Peromyscus > Peromyscus nudipes. The sequence goes on along the minus strand of CABHPH010162796.1, from coordinate 42,876 downwards.
TGACCAACAGTTATCTAATTGAAATGAAGTTTCACTCAATAGGAGGGAAATCATGCCTGGTACTATAAACATAGCCAATTGTGGCTAGAGAGGGTACAGACCCTAGAAGAGAACCTACTACTACCATTTCCTGAAGCAATATAATTTCTAACAGTATTCTAAGCGCTTATCCTTTTACCTACAAATAGGTGCAAATTTCACACCCCATCAAAGAAGAATCATTTTGTAACACATAAATGCTACTACAGAGATCCACAATGGGTCAAAATGCAGAGAATAACCACAAGTGTATTCAGCCTTAATTGATACATACAGTGCAATCTCTATACCTATGGCACAGAGAACATCACAAAAGAGAAGATGAAAAGAATGTAAGAGGCAGAGTACCAGGAACCCTGCTGTGAGATAGTTTAATCTACACATGACAGGAAAGCTGCACCAATGACATCTCAACAATTCAGTTGCATAAACAAGACTTGAATAATAACATTACCAACTAACATGCCAACATAGGTGAAGAAAATTTCACAAGGCCTCACGCCTGGATAAAAACCTACAGGCAGCCAATGGTCATTAAGAGAGGGAGAATTAGTTTTCTCCAAGAACAAGACCCCTGATAGGTTATCAAGAAGTCAGCCATAAACACATGTATATATGAACAACACTAAGAAGAGGTCATGAATTTGAGGAGAACGTAAAGGGACATGGGAGGAGCTGGAGGTGGATGAATAAGAGGTGGAAGTGATGTAAAAATAAAATGAAATTCTTTTAAAGTATATCAAATTTCTATGTTGTTAAAAAGCTAGCGTGGCAGAGCACACATGTAACCCCAGTGATTCAGAGGCAAAGGTGGGGGGACTCTGGGACTTGCTTGCCAGCCAAGGTAATAAAATTGGTGACTTCCAAGTTCAACAAGAGAGCTCTGGCCTCCACACACCTAAGCACTGGCTTGCACACCCACCTACATAAATATGTGTCCATACACATGCAAACATGCCCATACCACATACCACACAGACAACAAAAGCATTATTGTCAAATTGTCAATAGAAGTTACAATTTTTCACCTATCCATCTGCTAATATACTGAAAAATACGTATTATGAGCTATTTTGCTAAATTTTGTTACTATTGTGTTTATTATCTATGATAATCCATTATGACTGACAAACTTTATTTCCTTACCTCTTTGTTCATCCATTTGTAAAAACTCCTTCCTTTGAAATTAAATTTAAATATCACCTCTCCTTTGACATACTTATTTTTTAGATAGTCCATTGCACTGATTAAAACTCCAACATGGAGCTATTCTATTCCATTTTTCATATGTATCAATTCAAAACTGGAATCATTTCTCCTTGGTGAAAATTCCTTATTATTATCATGTATTGTTTATTTAATCATATATATATATATATATATATATATATACAGGTCAAAGAATGATGTGTGTGTGGTATGTATTAAATAATCAATAGATGTCTACTACATGATCCGATCAATTGATTGATTTGATTGAATGATTGATTGCTAGGATTAGGAAAAAAGACTTTTTTTTAAACAGAGTGTGCTCTTTCCTATCCATTTTTCTTTCATCTTAAAGAAATACATAGTAGAAAGAAGGTTGCTACAAATATTTTAATAAAAAATCATCTTACCTATATTTTTATTTAAGAAATGTTTTAATTTATTTTACATACTAACCATAGATCTCCCTCTCATCCCTTCTCCCACTCCCCCCAAGACTTCATCCCCCTACCTTCCATCCCCTCCTCCAAAAGGGTAAGGGGTCCAATGGGGAGTCAACAAAGCCTAGTACATTCAGTTGAGGCAGGACCAAGTTCCTCCCACCTGTATCAAGGATGAGCAAGGCATCCCACCATAGAGAATGGGCTCCAAAAAGCCAGCTCATGCACCAGGGATAGATTCTAATCCTATTGCCAGGGGCAACTCAAACAAACCAAGCTACACAACTGTTTCTCACATGCAGAGGGCCTACTTCAGTCCCACGCAGGCTCCACAGCTATTGGTCTAGAGTTCCTGAGTTCCCACGAGCTTGGTTCAGTTGTCTCTGTAGATTTCCCCATCGTGATCTTAAGTTTCTGTCTGGCAGACCTGTCCATTGGTGAGAGTGGGATGTTAAAGTCTCCCACTATTAGTGTGTGGGGTTTGAGGTGTGATTTAAACTTTAGTAATGATTCTTTTACATATATGGGTGCCCTTGGATTTGGGTCATAAATGCTCAGAATTGAGCCTTCATTGTGATGAATTTTTCCTGTGACTAATATGTAGTGTCCTTCTCAGTCTCTTTTGATCAATTTTAGTTTGAAGTCTATTTTGTTAGATATTAGGATAGCTACATTAGCTTGCTTCTTAGGTCCATTTGATTGGATAGCCTTTTCCCAATCTTTTCCTTTGAGGTAGTGTCTATCTTTGAAGTTGAGGTGGGTTTCTTGTATGCAGCAGAAGGATGAACCCTGTTTTCAAATCCATTCTGTCAGCATGTGTCTTTTTATTGGTAAACTGAGTCCATTGATATTAAGGGCTATTAATGACAAGTGATTGTTAATTCCTGTTATTTTTTGGTGGTAGTGTGTGTGTGTGTGTGTGTGTGTGTGTGTGTGTGTGTGTGTGTGTGTTTCTATTCTTTAGGATTTGTTGGTGTGGGGTTATCTATTGCCTGTGTTTTCATGGGTGCATCTAACTTCCTTAGGTTGGATTTTTCCTTCTAGTGCTTTCTGTAGGACTGGTTTTATGGATAGGTATTGTTTAAATCTGGTTTTGCCATGGAATATCTTGTTTACTCTATCTATGGTGACTGAAAATTTTACTGGGTATAATAGGCTGGGATGACATCTGTGGTCTCTTAGTGTCTGAATAATGTCTGTCCAGGACCTTCTGGCTTTCAGAGCCTCCATTGAGAAGTCTGGTGTAATTCTGATGGGTCTGCCTTTATAGGTCACTTCACCTTTTTCTTTGCTGCTCTTTCTTTATTCTGTATGTTTAGTGGTTTGATTATTATGTGGCAAGGGGACTTTTTTCGAGGGTCTAGTCTATTTGGTGTTCTATAAGTTTCTTGTATCTTCATAGGTATTTCCTTCTTTTAGTTGGAAAAGTTTTCTTCTACGATTTTGTTGAATATATTTTCTGTACCTTTGAGTTGGTAATCTTCTCTTTCTTCTATCCTTATTATTCTTAGGTTTAGCCTTTCCATGGTGTCCCAGATTTCCTGGATGTTTTGTTTTATAACTTTGTTGGCTTTAATGTTTTCTTTGACAAAGAAATCTATTTCCTCTATTGTATCTTCAATGCCAGATATTCTCTCTTTCATCTCTTGCATTCTATTGGTTATGCTTGCATCTGTAGTTCCTGTTTGTTTACTCAGATTTTCCATTTCCAGCATTTGCTAGGTTTGTGTCTTCTTTATTGACTCTATTTCAATTTTCAAGTTTTGAACTGTTTCCTTCACTGGTTTGATTGCTTTTTCTTGGTTTTTTTAGGTTTCTTTAAGGGATTTATTGATTTCTTCCAATTTTTGTTTGTCTTTTCCTCAATTTCTATAAGAGAATTTTTCATTTCCTCTTTAAAGGCTTCTATCATCTTCATAAGGTCACTTTTAAGGTCATTTTCTTCTGCTTCTTCTACATTGGGATATTCAGGTCTTTCTTTTGTAGAACTGCTGGTTTCTGGTGATGCCATATTGCTCTTTATGTTGTGGAATGTATTCTTGAACTGATGTCTACCCATCTCTTCCTCCAATAGGTGCAAGTGATGTCTGTGTCTCAGGAAGCTGCTCTTGGTCCAATTGGCACTGGTAGTGTTTGTGTCTCAGGGAGCTCTTGGTCCTGCCAGAGCTGGTGGAGTCTTAGTCTCAGGGAGCAGCTGTAGTCTTCAGGGATGGGCAGGTTTGGGGGACTGAGTGGGACTTGTAGATTACAGGGTCCAATGCAGGGGATAGGCCTGCCTCCAGTACTTGTCTGCTGGCCTGCAACTCACTTACATTATTTCTATAAAACAACTGACTTGGAGGGGGATTTGGCATTTAGGGAGACATAGCAGACATTCAGAATCTGTTTTCAATTGCTCTCTGTTACTGTCATAAACATTGGTAAAAGTCAACACATGGAGGAAAGAGTTCATATTACAGTAGACAGTCCATTATTGAGGGTAGACAGACCAGGAATTCAAACCAGAACCATGAAGCAGAAACCATGAAGGAAACTGATTGTTGGATTTTTCTCTCTCTAGCTCATGCTCAGCTAACTTTCTTATACATTCCAGGCTCAGCTGCTAAGGATATCACTGCCCACAGTGGGCAATGTCCTCCTACACCAATTTTCAATCAAAAAATGTCCCACTAGCATGTGCACAGGCCAGTCTGATAGAGACAGATCCCCAACTGAGTTTCCACCTTCCCAGGTGTGGCAAACTGATTGGACATGCCATATTTCTTCTTAATTTTTCATAAAACTGGATTGATTGATTCATTCATTTTTATTCATTCATTTAAGTGAAACAACAAATATTATATTAATAGTGTTCTTGGTTAAATGCAGAATTGATAAATTCCATCTTAAAGGAAAGTGATCTATAAGGAGCATATTAGAAGACTCAGAATCGCTAAGAGTTTGGTAAATTATGAAGAGGCAGAAGGCAAGAAACTGTAAAGAAGTAGAAGCCAAACCCAAGCTCTAAGTATTATTTTTCTTTTTATTATATTTTTATCATTTAAAACAATTTTAAATTTAAATATATTTCAATAACATTCTTCTTTTCCCCAAGTCCTCCCAGATCTTCTCCCCCATCCCCACCCACCCAACTTTAAGTTCTTTCTCAAAGAGCAAACAAAAACTCAATACAACAACCACCCCCAAAACCAAGAAAGAAAAAAAAATCCCCTCTAAACAACACCAAATTGTAACCAAATAAAAGCATGCACAAAAATACTGTGGTGTCATAACTTCCAAACAAACTTTCTTTTCTTATTAGCTTGCAATATCTATTTTTACCTTCTATTGAAAATAGATTTTTCTAATATAATATATTGTGATTACACTTTCTTCTCCCTCCCATCCAGATCCATCCCATTCTTGTCTCTCATTAGAAAACAAACAGGTTTCTAAATGATAATAAAATATAACATAATAATAAAAGAAAAACAACACATCAGAACAAATCAAACAGGAAGAAGAGAGTCCAGGAAAAGGCACAAGAATCAGATATAGATGAGTTATAGATGCAGGTACCCACTTGTTAGTACACTCAGGAATACCATAAAAAACACAAAAACAAAAACTTATAGGGTTAAAAAAAGAATAAAATTGTAAAAAGATAAGGAAAAAATCCTAATGAGACATTATGACAAAGAATCTCCAAAGATGCCTTTGAGTTCATTTTCTGTTGGCCATTTACTGCTTGGGCATGCAGCCTGCCTTGAAGAGCGGTTTGTTCTTCCATTGATATTCCCTTGTAGAATAACTAAATTTACATTTGCAAGTGGTTACCAATTGGAGATAGTGTCTGTGTTAGGGATGGGGCATGTGTCAACTTCTTTCAGCTCTAGAACCCCACCTGGTGTAAACTCATGCAGGCCCTGTGCATGCTGCCTCAGTCTCTGTGAGTTCATATGTAAATAGTACCTGCTATGTTTAAAAGGTTTTGTTTCCTCAGTGTCCTCCATCCCCTATGGCTCTTACACTTTTCTTGGGGTCTCATGGGAAGGGATGGATAAATCCTGTTTTAGGACTGAGTGTTTGGAGATCTTCTAACTCTCTGCATATTATCTGGCTGTAGGCCTCTATATTTGTTCCCCTCTGCTGCAAGATGATGGCTGAGCAAGAATGTCATTAGGAAGTAGTCATTTTATTGCTGTATCCCTTTAGTAGAACAGGCTTCTAAAACATCTCATTTTAAGCGCTTCACTCCTGATTCTTTATGATCATGGATAGATTGATTACCATACCAGCTTATTGTAAAATGTTCCCATTGTGACTAATAACATGACTGGTTTTTGTTGTTGTTGTTATTGTTTTGTTTTGTGGTTTGTTTTAATTCTCTCCTGGGGTAGCTCAATCTGTGTACAGTAGATCCTATCGGAGATGCCAAAGCAGTATATTTCAATTCATATCTGTTTTTAATTAAATTTATTTATTTTATATCCAAACCTCAGTTTCCCCTGCCTCCTCTCCTCTCATTACCTCCCCCTACCTCCTTTCTGCCTGCCACATTCACTCCTCCTTTGTTTCTGTTCAGACAGGGGCAGGCCTCCCATGGGTATCAACAAAGTATGGCATACCAAGTTTCACTAAGACTAAGCACCATCCCACCCTCCTTGTATGCAGGCTGAACAAGGCAAACTAGTATGAGGAATAGGTTCCCAAAAGCGAGCCAGACCATTAGGGGCAGCCCCTGCTCCCACTGTTAGACCAAGCTACACAATTGCATATGTACATAGAGGGCCTAGGTCAGTCCCATGCAGGCACCCTGGTTGTCAGATCAGACTCTGTGAGCTCCTATGAACCCAGGTTAATTGTTTCTGTGGGTTTTCTTGTGATATCCTTGACCCCTCTGGTTCCTACAATCCTTCTTCCCTCTCTTCATCAGGATTCCCTGAGCTCAGCCTGAAGTTTGGCTGTGGTTCTCTACATCTATTTCCATCAGTTACTGGATAAAAGCTCTCTGATGACAACTGAGGTAGTCATCAATCTATGAGTATAGCAAAACATCCTTAGGCATTGACATTTTTCCCCAATCATGTTTGGTTCTATCCCAGGTCTCTGGGCCATGCAGCCTCTGAGTCCCAGCACCCCAGACAGTGTCAGAGATCACTCTCTTAGCATGGGTCTCAGGCTAGACCAGTTATTGGTTAGAAACTCCCACAATCTCTGTGTCATGCCATCCTTACCCCAGTACATCCCATAGGTAGAACAGACTGTAGGCCAAAGGTTGTGTGATTGATTGGTCCCAATCCCTCCACTGGAAGTCTCACCTGGTCAAAGGAGGTAGCCAGCTCAGGTTATGTATCCACTATTGCTAGGAGTCTTAGCTGGGGTCATCCTTGTAGATTACTAGGAGTTTCCCTTGAGCCCTGTTTCTTTCTAACCCCCCAAATCCCACCCTCCTTTCCAGTCACTTCTTTTAGCACTCTCCCCCTCCATCCACCCTCAACCTGATTCCTCATGTTCCCATTCCTACTTGCCCTAAGTCCACCCATCAGATCTCTTCTATTTTCCCTTCCTGTAGAGATCTGGGTGTCTCCCCATGAACCCTCCTTGTTACCTAGCTTCTTTGAGTCTATAGATTATAGCATGGTTATCCTTTACTTTACAACTAATATCCCCTTATAAGTCAGTACATACCATGTTCGTCTTTATGGGTCTGGGTTACCTCAGTCTAGTTCTGTCCATTTACCTTCAAATTTCATGATGTCATTGTTTTTAGCAGATGAATAATACTCCATTGTATAAGTGCACCACATTTTCTTTATCCATTCTTCAGTTGAGGGGCATCTAGGTTGTTTCCAGTTTCTGGCTATTGTGAATAAAGTTGCTATGAACATAGTTGAGCAAGTGTCCTTGTGGTATGATTGAGCATCCTTTAGGTATATGTCCAAGAGTGGTATAGCTGGGTCTTGAGGTAGATTGTTGTGGGCTATTTGTACACAGTGTGAACATGCTGTGATTGACTTAATAAAAATCTGAACAGCCAATAACTAAGCAGGGGATATAAGCTAGATTTCTGGGGAGAGAAAGGAAGGGGAGAAATCAAGACATTCAGGAGATGCTGTGGAGACGCAGGGAGTCGGGCATACAGAATGAAAGAAAGGTAGAAAGCTACATGTTAAAAGTTAAATTAATATAAGCAGGTTAATTTAAGTTATAAGAGATAATAGACAAGCCTAAGCTAAAGCCGAGCTTTCATAATTAATAATAAGTCTTTGTGTCATTATTTGTGAACTGGTAGCCCAGTGAAAAGTAAAGTAGCTATACAAGTTGCCCTCACACCACAATGGAAGAGTATTTCCCTTGCTCTACATCTTCTCCAGGATAAGCTATCAGTTGTGTTTTCGATCTAAGCCATTCTGATAGGTGGAAGATTGAATCTCAGAGTCATTTTGATTTGCATTTCCCTGATGGCTAAAGATGTTGAACATTTCTTTAAGTATTTTTCAGTCATTTGAGATTCTTCTGTTGAGAATTCCCTATTTAAATCTGTACCCTATTTTTAAATTGGATTATTTGGTTTTTTGATGTCTAGTTTCTTGCATTCAGCCCTATGCCTGATGTGGGTTTGGAGAACATACAGAATTCCCATTCTGTAGGTTGATGTTTTGTCCATTGACAGTGTCCTTTTTCTCACAGAATCTTCTCAGTTTCAGGAGGTCCCATTTATTAATTGTTGCTCTCAGTGTCTGTGCTACTAATGTTTTTTGTAGGAAGTGGTCTCCCATGCCAATGTGTTCAAGGCTATTTCCCACTTTCTCTTCTATCACATTCTGTATAACTGGCTTCATGTTAAGGTCTTTGGTCCACTTGAACTTGAGTTTTATACAGAGTAATAGATAGGTATTTATTTGCATTCTTCTATGTGTCAACATCCAGTTGTGGCAGCAATATTTGTTGAAGATACCTTCTTTTTTCCATTGTACAATTTTGGCTTCTTTGTAAAATAATCAGTTGTTCATAGGTGTGTGGGTTAATGTCAGAAGAGGAGATGAATCTAGGCATGAAGATGTTGCCAGCTGGAAACAAAAGAAACAGGACATGTAGGAGGAGAGGTAAAAGCCACAAGCCACGTGGCAGCATGTAGATTAACAAAAATTGGTTAATTTAAGTTATAGGAGCTAGTGAGAAACTGGCCTAAGCTAAGAGTGAGTTTTCATAATGAATAAGAAGTCTCCATGTGGTTATTTGGGAGCTGACTGGAGGGACAGTAAAAGACTTGTCACACCTTGTCTAGTTCCTGATTTTATTGGAATTGCTTTGAGTTTCTCTCCATTTAATTTGATGTTGGCTGTTGGCTTATAGTATGTTGTTTTTATTATATTTAGGAATTTTCTTTGTATCCCCGATCTCTCCGAGACCTTTATCATGAATGGATGTTGGGTTTTGTCAAAGGCATTTTCATCATCTAATGAGATGATTGTATGTTTTTTCCTTTCAGTTTGTTTATGTGGTGTATTGCATTTTTATATGTTGAACCATTCCTGCATCTTTTGATATATTCTTGTATTCAGATTGTGAGGATTTTATTTAATATTTTTGCATCAGTATTCATGAAGGAAACTGGCCTGTAATTCTCTTTCTATGTTAATTCTTTGTGTAGTTTTAATATCAGGGTGACTGTGGCTTCATAAAGAAACTTGGTGATATTTCCTCTGTTTCTTTTTTGTGGAATAATTTGAGGAGTATTTGTATTAGCTCTTCTTTGAATGTATGGCACAATTCTGTGCTGAAACCATTTGGCCTTTTTTGTTTGTTTTTGTTTTGTTTGTTTGTTGGTTGGTTGGTTGGTTGGTTGGTTGGTTGGTTGGTTGGTTGCTTGGTTGGTTGGTTGGGAGACTTTTAATGACTGCTATTTCCTTAGGGGTTGTAAGTCTATTAAAATTGTTTACTTGATCTTGATTTAGTTTTGGTATGTGGTGTCTATCAAGAAATTTGTCTGTTTCTTTTAGATTTTCCAATTTTGTGAAATATGGCTTTTGAAGTATGACATAATGATTCTCTGAATTTCCTCAATGTCTGTTGTTATGTTCTCCTTTTTGTTTCTGATTTTGTTAGTTTGGATATTCTCTCTCTGCCTTTGTGTTAGTTTGGATAATGGTTTGCCTATCTTGTTGGTTTTCCCAAAGAATCAACTCTTTGTTTCATTGATTCTTTGTATTGTTCTCTTTCTTTCTCATTTATGTATTTCAGTCCCTCAGTTTGTTTATTTCTTGCCATCTACTCCTGTTGGGTGTGTTTGCTTCTTTTTGTTCTAGAACTGTTAAGTTACTAGTAAAAGATTTCTCTAAATCCTATATGAAGACACTTAGTTCTATGAACTTTCCTCTTAGCACCACTTTCATTGTGTCCCATAAATTTGGTTATGCTGTGCATTCATTTTCTTTGAATTCTAGTAAGTCTTTAATTTCTTTCGTCATTTTTTGTTTTGATCCAGTGGTAATTCAGCTGAAAGTCATTCAGTTTCCATGATGGTGTGATAAGATAGAGAGGGTTATTTCAATTTTTTTGTGTGTGTGTGTCTTTTGAGACTTGCTTTGTGACCAAATATGTGGTCGATTTTGGAGAAGGTTCCATGAAGTACTGAGAAGGTATATTCTTTTGTATTTGGGTGAAATGTTCTGTAGACATATGCTAGGTCCATTTGAGTCATCATATCTGTTGGTTCTATTATTTCTCTGTTTAGTTTCTGTCTGTATGACCTGTACATTGATGAGAGTGAGTGTTGAAGTCTCCTACTATTAATGTATTGGGTTCGATGTGTGATTTAAGCTTTAGTAATGTTCCTTTTACAAATGTGAGTACCCTTGCATTTGGGACATAGATGTTCAGAATTGAGAAATCATCAAGGTAGGTTTTTCTTTTGATGAGTCTATCACTTTTGAATAATTTTTGTTTGAAGTCTATTTTGTTAGATACTAGACTATCTACACCAGCTTGCTTCTTAGGTCCATTTGATTGGAAAACTTTATCTCAATCTTTTACTCTGCGGTAATGCTATCTTTGATGTTGAGGTGTGTTTCTTGTATTCAGCAGAAAGGTGGATGCTATTTTTGAACCCATTCTGTTAGCCTGTGTCTTTTTATAGGAGAATTGAGTTCATTGATGTTAATGGATATTAATGACCAGTGATTGTTAATTTCTGTTATTTTG
>CABHPH010162796.1:9015-31902 GCA_902168325.1 Peromyscus nudipes | reverse complement strand
TGTGTGTGTGTGTGTGTGTGTGTGTTTCCCTTCTTTGGGTTTTGCTGGAGCAGTATTATCTATTGCCTGTTTTTTGTCATTTTTACTTTTGGGGGGAGGGTGATTTGCTTGTTTGTTTGGGTGTGAAACTAACTTCCTTGAGTTGGAGTTTCCTTTCTAGTACCTTATGTAGGGCTGGATTTGTGGATAGATGTTGTTTCAATTTGACTTTGCCATAAAAAATCTTGTTTTTTCCATGTGGGGTGATTGAAAGTTTTGCTGGGTATAGTAACCTGGGCTGGCATTTGTGGTCTCAGACTCTGCAAGGCATCTGTCCATGCCATTCCAGCTTTGAGAGTCTCCATTGAAAAGTTAGGTGTAATTCTGATAAGTCTACCTTTATCTGTTACTTGGTCATTTTCCTTTGCAGCTTTTAGTATTCTCTTTTTTAATCTTATGTTTAATGTACTGATTATTATGTGGTTAGGGGACTTTTTTCTGGTTAGTCTATTTGTTGTTCTGTAAGCTTCTTGTACCTTTATAGGCATGTCCTTCTTTAGGTTGGGAAAATTTTCTTCTATGATTTTGTTGAATATATTTTCTGGGTCTTAGAGCTAGAATTATTCTCCTTCTTCTATTCCTATTAGTCTTAGGTTTGGTCTTTTCATAGTGTTCCAGTTTTCCTTGATGTTTTGTGCTAGAAAATTTTTAGTTTTAACATTTTTCTTTCACTAATGAATCTGTTTCCTTTATCATATCTTCAATGTCTGAGATTCTCTTCCATCTCTTTCATTCTGTGGTTGATGCTTGCATCTGCAGTTCTTGTTTGATTACTCAGATTCTCCATTTCCAGAATTCCCTCAGTTTGTGTTTGCTTCATTGCTTCATTTCCATTTTCAGGTCTTGAAACTTCTTTAATCTGTTTGTTTTTTTCTTGGCTTTCTTGTCATTCTTTAAGGGATTTATTCATTTCCTCAAATTTTTTTCTCTTTTCCTCAATTTCTTGAAGGACCTCTACCATCTTCATAATTTATTTCTAAGGTTGTTTTCTTGTGCTTCAGCTGTATTGGAATGTTCAGGTCTTGGTGTTATAGGATATCTGAGTTCTGATGATGCCATATTGCCCTTTCTGTTACTCATTGTGTTTTAGATTGGTGTTTAGGCATCTGGATTTGGGGCGATTACAGGTCTAGACTTTGATTCCTACATTTGTCTTTGTTGGATGGGGATTTCTTCTTTGTCATATTTTAAAGATGAATTTGATTTTTTAGTCAAGTTCCAAAGACTTCTTTCAGGATAGATGATTCACCAGAAAGACCACTGGACTCAGAAACAACACAGTTAATATTTTATTACAACAAAATGACACCAATTAAAAACCAAGTGGAAAATCTTAAAAGATAGAAAACAAACAGGCTTTCAAGTTCAAATTCAGCAAATGCAAGGAATCCTTCTGGTAAAAACACATGACAATTTGTTCTTGATGTTTTTAAATGAGAAATTTCTCCTAGGTCTTGCTGTCCAGACTTTAATGTAGGTACTTGCATGAGTGATCTCAGTTACTTAGACTCTAGAACCTGAAAGGAGAAAAGTGTTAGTGCTTTCTGCTGAGGTTTTATATGAGGTTTTTATATCTAACCACATGTGGCTGGAGTCCTCAATACACCAGAAAATTCTTATCAAAAAGATTATTCAGCTGGTCATGGTGGCACATGCCTTTAATCCCAGCACTTGGGAGACAGAGTCAGGCGAATCTCTGTGAGTTTGAGGCCAGCCTGGTCTATAAAGTGAGTTCCAGGACAGGTTCCAAAGCTACACAGATAAACCCTGTCCAGAAAAAACAAACAAACAAACAAACAAAACAAAAAAACAAAGATTATTCCTAGGACTCAGAGCTCATGTCTCAAAAGGTAACCCAGGGCCAGCCATGGCAAAATTTTCTTAGAAATGTGCATGGTTGATCCAGTTGACTTGCTCATTTAACCCTTTCTTGTTCAAGATCTGGTTCTGGTTCTTCATAAAATAGAAACCACCTAGTTTTCTGCAACTAAAATTAATTCTTTCCATTATCTTATATATCAATCATTCATTTAAAATACAAATACATGAAAATTAACATAAGTTAGTCAGAAAACTCAATAGGAAAAAGTGCTAACCCTGCAGATGTTAGGCTGTGGAAAGCCTAAAGCCTGATATATGTAGCAGAATAGCCCTTGGGAGAAACCAAGCAGTCTTTTTGCCTCAATTTTATATTTGAGTAACTGATATGACCATAAGCATGTGCACCAATTGAAAAACAGCCCTGTGTGAAGTACTAAGCATCAACTCAAATGAGATAAAATGAGTATTGTAGAAGCACATGTAAATTAAATGCATTTAAGCATGGTAGCAATGCATATTTTGTAAGAGCAAGTAGTGTAAGTTTATACTCCGCAGTGTTACATGTGATGATACATGAGAAGATAGAATCAATCTACCTCAAGTTCCAGTTATACTACTCTTGGGCATATGTTCAAAAGACACTTCATCCTACCACAAGGACACTTGCTCAGCAAAGTTCATTGCTTTTCTGTTCATAATAGCTAGAAATTGGAAACAACCTAGATGTCCTTCAATAGAATAATGAGTAAAGAAAATGTGGTACATTTACACAATGGAGTGTTACTCAACTGTTAAAAAAGATGACACCATGAAATTTTCAAGCCAATGAATGGAGATAGAAAAATCATCCTAAGTGTGGTATCCCAGACTTATAAAGATAAATATGGTACATATCCACTTATATGTGGATATTATCCATTAAATAAATGACAACCAACCTACAATCCAAAGACCCAGAAAGGTTAGGTATAGAGGAAGAGTCTGTGGGGTGGTATATGATGAGAGGATTTGGAGGGAGAAAAGGGAAGACAGAGTGGTATAATTATATTATAATATCAAAAATAGACAATCAAAATTCAATTATAAAAATGTATAGACTATGTGATGAGCAAAGGTGAACCTTGATGGTGAAGGAATCAATAGAACTCAGTCTGAATACCTCAATTAGATGAAATTTATTTCTCTAAAGTATAAGAAATTGGGGAAGAACAATTTTTTTAGCAATGGAAAAAGAGAGGAGGGTGAGGCAGAAATGAACTCTAGGGAGTAAAGAATCTTGAGATAGGTCATTGTGAAACTGTTTGTAGGTCAGAAAAGAAGGACTAAAGATGAAAATGCAAGATGGAAATTATTTTAACAGGAGACTGTAAAGGAAAAGCAAGGAAAAAATATGACATGGGAAAGGATGTCTCACAGCCTAGTTAGATGATTGTATAACATATAAGCAAATAACTTCAACTGTTTTTCTCTGGAAACATTGCTGGCTCCTTAGAATAAAAAAATTTTTAGTCTCTTTGCAACCCTAAAATAATGTCACAGCTTAAACACTCCATTAAGTTCAAGACATGAATTGTCATAATTTATGTGTGAACTTGGAAATCCTGAACAGGGATAATTTTGCTAATCTAGTGTATGTAAGGTCACTTGAGAGCTAAGAGCACCTTCCTTGGTGTTGAAAGACTATAGTTCTTAAATCCTCGGAGAAACTGTTCCCTCCAAGCAATAATCACTCACTAGCAGAATTTGAGTTTGGATACCAATTAGCAGAATTTAATATATTTAATATTCTTGACTCATTAAACAACCTGAAATATTCTCTTAGAATGTAATACCATCTGCCTAATAATTACAGTACAAGAATAAATACCCAGGTTTTAATAAGGGGGAACTAATGAGATTTGCTCTTATAAGTCCTAAGGAGTTTTCATTATTAGAGAAAATTGCTTGATATAGCTGGGAATATATTTTTTAAAAATTTTTAGATTTATTTATTTTACTTTATGTATCTGAATGTTTTGCCAGTATGCATGCATGTGTACTACATGTGTGTGTGTTAGATCCCCTTGAAATTGGGTAATAGATGGTTATGAGTCACCATATAGGTGCTGGAAAGTGCTAGCTACCCCTCCAGGCCCATGGGGATACAACTTAATAACATTTCTAGTGGTATAATTCTAAGGCACATTAGATCTGTTCTTTCTCTTGAATTCAAAAGAAATTTTATAATAGAAAACAGTATTTTTCAAAGGTTAGTAATAAAAGGCAATTTGCTAAAAAGCAATGTTCAATGGATTTTTTAAAAGCAAAATCAAAAATTGATTATTCTAAGTTTCTTTCTATTTATTCCTATTGGGCATCTATACTTTGCTGACATTTAGGAAGTCAATGCAATTTGTTTGTTGTGTGTTGTTTCACCTTGATGGAAAGTTTTTTCAGCATTTGTAACAAAGATCATTCAGATTAGTGTATTAACATTTACACTATTCCCTAAATATCATTCTGAAACTCATTCCACAAAACAATTACTTATGTCCTACAAATTACTCCCAAGGTCAAATTTCTGAGACAAATCTAATGCATAATATTTGGCAGACTCGACTAGGGTTCTGTAGCTAAGAAATGGTGCAATGGCTTGTTCTGTGGGGATGGGGGTGACTCAAAAGATCAACCCATCTTCATACTTGGAGGATTTTTACTGTATATCTTCTCCCTTGTTGGCCAAATTTCCATACTGAATATTACGTAAAATTCAGACTGCTCTTTAGTATATCAATGAAATTCCTAGAAGATAAATTTTACTCTATTTTTCAGAGCTTAAACTTATTGCTACCTTTATTATTAAGACAGATTAAAGTCAAAACTTGGTTTTCTAGCCCAGTTTATTTTTAAATAATTCTTTTTCTCCTTTTTACAGTTCAAAACTCTCAGTTCCTAGATTTTTAAGGCTCTCTGGTTCTCTGTACTCTATGTAATCTCTTTTGCTCAGAACCTTGCCCCAGCCTTACCTGTGTCCCTGAATAGTAAGTACTACCAATATCTGTGTCCATCAGATTGTGGAAAGTACCTAAGTGCTTCTGAAGAATCCTTTCAGTCCAGCAATGCTGGCACAGGCCTGTAATCCCAGCTCCAGGGCTGCAGAGCCAGGAGGATTGCCACAACTTCCTTCAATGCTAGTGTAATCTACAGAGTAAATTCCAAGGTAGGGTTGTCTAACAAGACCCTTTTAAAAGATGCATCTTTTAAATGAATAGCAGATAACTCAGAAACTCCCAACCTGTCAAACTATAAACAATGGGTGTCTGTGGAGGGCTGTGCTCCTGTTTTTGTCAATTTGACAAAAGCTACAGTCATCTGGGAAGAGGGAACTGCACTTGAAAAGATGACTTTATCAGATTGGCCTGCTGACAAGTGGGACATTTCTTTACTGAAGATTGATATGTGAGAGTCTAGCTCTTCATGGGCAGACTGAGCATTCCTTTGGGAACAAGCCAGTAAATGACACTCCTCCATAGTCTTTGCTTCAGGTTCTGCCTTCAGGTTCCTTCCCTGCTTGAATTCCTGCCTATAAAATGATAAGGCAGGAAGTTCCTGAATTCAAGATCAGCCTAAGCTACAAAAAATGTACCTGAAAATTTGTCAAATATATGAACAAAAGAACTTTCAGCCAACTTTTGACCTAGTGACATTTATAGAAGTAAAACGAGTGTTTAGCTTTACATCGAGCTTCTATCACATGAAGATTTCTTTTCAGAACCCCTCCCTTACAAATACTACTTCCATTTTAGCACATATAATCACTTTCCATTTCATCTTTTTTCTCATCTGATCAGATTTGCATTACAGTATTTATGGCATTCAATCATACTGATTAGTTTTTATGTCTCTCTATTACAGCTGAGGAGTGTCTTCTGCAAAGGATCTGGCATACAGTGTGTATGTTAATGATAACAAAATGAGCTGAATACTAGATTTGTCTTATTTAGAATAGTCTGCCCTTTATTTTTTGGCCCCATTCCATCATGATTGGTGATGGATTTGTCACATGAAAGGATGGAATGGAAAGAGTTGGGAGTTCTGTGATTTGGACCTAGAATTCTGGATAAACAGTGGCTCCATTCTGTTTTTTAAATATGTTCCTCAAAACTTTATCAGTATTGTGATAGAGTTAGGATTCTCAGAAAGTGATTAAATAATAAAGATTACTATAATGAGCTAACTAAACCATGGTTATTTATAAGGAAGAGAGGGTCATTTAGCCCATGGTTCTAGAATCTGGGAAGTCTAAGAGCATGATACCAGCATCTGTTCCACAGGTGAGCTCTTCTTACTTTATAAAAACATTTCAGAGGTGGTTGGAGAGACAACTTGGTAGATAAAGTGCTCATGGCACAAGCTTGAAGACTAACTTGCATCTCCAGAAACCATGTAAAGTTCTGGGTTATGTGATAGCCACCTGTAATCTCAGCACTCAAAACAGAGACAGGGAAATCCATGTGGGAAACTGGCTAACTGCACAAGCCAGAATCATTGAGATCTGCTTTTCAGAGAGAATACGCTTCACTCAGTAAATCAAGTCAAGAACAATAGAGGAGACACTTAGTCAACTTTAGGCCTCCACACATGTATACATATACATGTGCAAAACGTGCATGAACAGGTACCCATGTGCACATGCAAAAATTTGTAGAGAGCATCACACAGCAAGGATTATACTTTCATGACTCATCTAACTCACTAATTTCCAAAGGACATGTCTTTAGATCAAGTTAACAGATAAATTTAGAACCAAGGTTCTAAAACGTGATCTTCTAGGAAATGCATTCAACACATCAGGAAGTTACCCAATATAAACTACATATTTCTAGTTTATTCGTACAGCCACTGTATTATGGGCATGCAGACTCCTTTTCTCCAACCCCACTTGCCTCCAAGTAGATTCTGTCCTGGCAACATGGAACACTTTCATCCAAGCCTACTAGAAATGAGGACATCCACAGCACTTGTGCTATAGACAAATTACAAAACCATTGCTGCAGTCTTGCTGGAAAAATAGAAATCTTACCACCTTTGCCACCTTACACCATGACAACCATCACAGGAAGGATGACTATAAGGCCAAATTAACTCCTCCACATATTGCACCCACACAAAAATAGATATTCCTGGAAATTGAAAATGGGATTTAATTTCTATTTTAATCTATCCATTTTGAAACATCTCTACATTAGCATTGATAATAGTTGATTAGAATTACTGTTAATCAAAAGTTATTGAGTTCAAAAATAGTTTTACATGAAAATTAAGAACAGAAAAAGGGTAATGAGAGCTTCTCATTTCATTAAGATGGTTTCTGCTTCTATGTACCTGAATGTGATACTCTTTAAAAGCCATTAATGTTTGCAAGAAAATAATGAGGTAATAAATACAAGGTTAAAACTTGTGTATATGACAAATGAATGCCTAAATATGACTTGGCAAGGCTTAAAAATCTCCAAAACCCCTATGCCCAGTATCTCTACAATGCTATAAAAAGTATAGTTTAAAATTACAGACATGCTGTCAGTACATTTTATTCAATATATAAGTAGAGTGATTGATGAGATTATTCATATCTATTTCATTTTATGTTTCCTTTTATGACATTCTTCCATTATTTTGTGTCAAAAGTAAATATACTTTGATTCAAAAGACCATCAAAATGTTGTCAAAATTAGATGGGTTTAATATGAACAATTGCATTTTCCATCTTCTTCCTGAATAAAAAAATACAGCTTGGAATTTTACTGCAGTACAGAAATGTGTTCTCTCAGTGTCAGTGGATGATGTGGAGAGCAGCAAAGGTCATCACTTGTATGCTCAACAAGGGTATATTAAATCAGACCCAAGTTTTCAAATATTTAGTGTTGGGTGAAAATAACTAAATCATTTATGAGTTAACTCTCCACATACTGACTTGTAAAAAACTGTAACCAAAGGCATCTTACACAGCATCACAATTTTCTGCTGTGAGTTCCTCTCGCCTCACTCAGAGCACTGGAGGCAAAGCCTGCAGAAACACTCCATTTCCTTCTTGTCTTCTAATTAAAAGAAGACGACAGCCCTGAAAGGACTTTACAGCTTCAATAATGTGCAAGAAATTTTAACTTTTTCCCAGCAGCTATGTGAGCAACAGACATCTGTGCTTCCTAAGGCACATAAAACTTAACAACAAAGAGAAAGAGAATGGACGAGGCCGAAGTGAATCACACATGACAGCTAAAATGCTTTTACAGCTCTTCTCATATCTTGTTTTGTTGTTGGGTTTTTTTTTCATTTTAAGTCGTCTTTTGCATTTTCAAACACCTTGCACCTCAGGCACAGCCATGTGGTCTAAAGTTTTCTAATCAAGTGTGCCACGGAAGTTGACTTTGCAACTGGAAGATGTTATGGCTAGCTGCACACTACGGGATTTACCTCCCGGCAAATGAGGCAGTAGAGGCATTTGGTTTGAAGAGAATCAAAAGCAGGGCTCCTCTTGCCCAATCCCAACTGTCACCTGCAGGGATCAGCCATAGAAATGACCTCTTCTGTCGAAGTCTCCAAGTGTGATTGGGCAGTCATGGGTGTCAGACTCCTAAGGCTCCTCGGTTCTCCTCCTTGAAGTTCTGTATGCTGTGTAAAATCCAGTAAGAAACTCTTTTACTGATACAGCTGGCCAAATCTGATTGAGCTAAGAACCCCCTAAAATTCAGAGCTTGAGCTCTGATAATTTTGTAAGCTTTATAGATTATACCTAACTTAAAATTGTGCTTTTTCATCCAAGTAATTTATTTCTAGGCATTGGAAACTTCCCTTTAGTATTTAAATGACTTTGGCTTTAAATGAATAGTGCTTCCCACAGCATCCCATACTTTCTGTGCTTGAACTTAAATATCTTCTGGAAAGCCACAAATTAGTGACTATATAGGTAATACCATTCTGTATAGCATAATCTTCTGCCTAACAACCATTGGGCTGGAGAAATGCAGAAGTGGTTAATAGCACTTGTTGCTCTTGCAAAGGATTCTGGTTCAGTTCCCAGAATCTACATGGCAGCTTACAGCCATCTATAACTCTGGTTCCAAGGATCCAACATCCTCTTATGACATCTGCAGACACCAAGCATGTATATGGTACACATACATTCAGGCAGAACCCTTATATACATAAAATGTAAATAAATAAATAAGTAAATAAGTAAATAAGTAAATAAATAAATAAATAAATAAATAAATAAATAAATAAATAAATAAAATAATGAGTCGGTAAAAACTAGCTACTCTGAGGGATTAATTTTTCACATTTTACACTTTAAGTATAAAACTTCTTATGCTGAGTAATTTCACAATTACCTCTTCTGTAGCTCACAGATAGTTCTTTGACCAGTGTACATTATCCCCATATATTAGAATTGCAGAATGAAGCTAAGAATTGCTGATTATCAAAAATCATAAAGCTAGCATACAGAAGGACTAGTATTCAAGTCAAGATTTGCCTGATATCAAGGCCCATGTCTTTACATGCCCCATCATCATCCATCCATGTATCTGTCCAACTACATTTAAATATTCCATCCTAGGATCATGATAAGCCTGTCAGCCTTTCTTTACACTGTACAACAACCAAAACTAATGAACTCTTAATTAATACCACTTAGTAAGAAATGTTCTTTATTTATGGTATACTAAGTAATGTAATCCCTCATCAAGACACCAGCTGGTAAATATTTAAAGATAGATATCATAGCCAGTTCCAGAAACATCACTCCATGCTCATAACACTCATGTGTACATGCAAGCACACACATATTCATGTAGTCACCTTGGTCCCACACACTTCTCCTGAACCATTCTTTTCCAGATATCTTTGAATACTGTCAAATAAAGTCCACCAAACCTTCCTTAAAGCCATATTTCTTCCATGTATTTGCCATCCTGATCCCACTATCTTATATCTTCTTAAGATGGACTAAAAGTGACTTACCAATACACAAAGCTGCCAACTGGTCAAATACAAGATGTCTGTGTACTATCTTCATGAAATAGATATTTATGTTCCTCATCAGGCACACAGGAATTCATCATTGTATTTCCATGTATTGTTCACATTCAAATACATAGCTAATAAGGGGCTATCTGATGGCCTACTACTGTATTAGCTGCTTTGCAGGAGAAATCAGCTGTGAAGGACTATATTTCAAGACAGAGACTGAAATATCAGACCACTTACTATGTGATAGAAAAAAGTAACCAATTGAGATGTTCTAATTGTTGTGACAGACATTCCAAGCAAGCACAGTCTCTGAATATGTCCGTCCTTGAGCTGGAAATGATTCCTGGCTAAGTGGTATACACCCAGATTATACTGTAACCTTAAGCACAACTAACTCCATGATAGAAGTGCCATTCAGGCTGTAAAACTCAGCATGTAGACAGCATCACCTGCTAAAATGAAAACAAAGACCTAATCCATCAAAGTCCATAGTTCTGGAAAGGTCTCTAAATGGACTAACCTTGCTTTTTGGCTTCTATAGTTCTGCTTCTGGCTAAGTGTTCTTGCTAACTGAAGTATGTCGACCCAGAACATGGGGTTTTTTTGAGGTTAAAAACTCACCCTGAGAAAGGCTAAGTACTATACTGAGATCCCAAACACACCAGTGTAGTGGTCAGCCAGGTAATAAAGACTTTCTATTGGCTTCAGCCCAAGTCTGAGCAGATTTCTCTGGTGTCTGCCCTATAATAATACTTATATATTTATTTTCCAGGGAGATGAAAATAACTAACTACCTTTGGCCAATCATTAAAACTGACCATAGAAGAAATGGGCAGTACGTCATCATAGGAGTCAAGGTGAATTGGAGGGGATTACACAAACATCAAAAAAGAGGCAAGAATGTATTCAGGCCTTGCTCTGTACTGGAAGAGGAACTGTGCATAGATGTGATGGTTAATCTTGCTGGTCAACTGGATTTGAATGAGAGATGCCTGGGAGACTAGAAGCACCTCTCTAGGTATACGAACATTTCCAGGAATGATTAGATTATGAAGTTCTGGTATAATCAATGGTTTAACTCATCAATGGATTCAAATTTTAAACAGATTGATAGGATGTAATGAACTATGGAAGGCAGAGTGTAGTTGAAGGAAGTAAAGTATAGGGTATGCCTTTGAAAGATGTATCTTGGCCCTGGTCGCTTCCTCCTATTCCTTCAGCATTCTGGCTTCCATATAAGTAGCTCTGCCACACTACTTCAGTTTACCATTTTGTTCTTCCTCCCCTTAGGTCCAAAATAATGGAGCCAATTAAAAATGAACAGAACTATTAATTCAAAATAAGACCTTCTAGTCTGGGGAGATGGCTTCATGAAGGTGCTTGCTGTACAAAAATGAAGACCTGAACTTGAACCCCCAGAACCCACATAAAGGCCAGGCATGTGGTACAAAGAATCTATAATCCTGAAACAGAGATGAAAGGCAGATACAGAAGAATCCTTAACATTCTCAGCCATTTTCTTGGACTACACACTAGAACAAGAAGAAACCATGCCTCAAAAAGAGTGGAAAATAATGACTAACATTTGAGGCTATCATCTGACTCCATATTCATGACTGCATTTCCACAGATACACACACACACACACACACACACACACACACACACACACATACACACACACAGAAAAAAAACCATACACACATGCATATACACAATCTTAAAAATATTTCTCCTTTTCCTTTCTCCTTTCTCTTTTCTCCTTTCAATTATTTCTCTCTAATATTTGTCAAGAAAATAAATCTGAAGAACATAGGGAATAAGGTAAAAGAAAAAATATAAGTAGGAATGAGGAAAGGGGAAATTATTATATAGTATACAAGACAATTTTCACTCACCTAAAACAACACAGGTATTATCTCCTCACTGCACCAACCTTGAGACCTCAGGTCCTTTCTCCCTTTATTCTTCCCGTGTCACATAGAGACTGCATCTATCCATACCTATCCACATAGAAATGCATTACATACAGTAATAGACATTTACCCATTTATCTAAAACCACCCATAACAGTCCTAAATGAAGTCTTTTTTCTGTTTTCATAAGAACAATAATGGCTATAAGAATCATCACGGAACAGGGAGGAACAGATTATAAGAGCTAGAGGCAATGGATGACTGCCAAAAAATAAGTGTATTCTATACTCTTTAGGGACTCACAGCGCATCTGACATCACCCACAGGATCAAGCTAGACAAAAATCACAACACGGGTAGGGCAGAGGCAGTCACAAAGACCCACTGTCACACGAGGAACTGTTGGCAACTGATGGCTATTGGGAAAGGGAAAGTTAGGTTTTCTTTGAGAATCTTGCCCCTGAGAGGCCACCTATGCTCCAGAAGATGACCTTACACACATACCGATACTGGCAGGACTGAGTGAACTCAGTGAGTAAAATAAACAAAGAACCTGTAAGTTTTGGGGGATAGTAGAGAAGGAATAGGGGAGAAATTTGAACTGAGGAAATAAAATAGGGGGTACTTGACCAAAACATTGCATACCTATGTGAAATTCATTTTCTAATATTTATTTATTTTTATTCTATGTGTATGATTATTTTTCCTACATGTGTATATATGCACCATGTGAGTGCAGTGATTAAGGAGGCCAGAACAGGGTGTAGGTCTCCTAGAACTGGTGTTGCAGATGGTTGTTAAGATACCATGTGGATTCAGGGAATTGAACCTATGTCCTCTAGAAGACCAGCCAGTGCTCTTAACTGCCAAGTCATGTCTTCATCACTGTACAAAATCCTTAAACAATAAAAAGATCATAATGGTTATAATTTGTTTTGTGCTCAGTTGGAGCATGTGGTCCTCCAAATGAGTTAGCTTCTTTCTTTAGCTCTCCCCAGTTCACTGCCTGTGGTGTGGTGCTGCACCACAACACGTTGATAATGCATTTTACACAGATTCTCCTCCTGTAGAGATAATTTGATTTGGGAATTCTGTCTTCAGACATCCTTCGGTCATAACTACACTGGCCCACATTTTCTTGAGGGAACAAAGCCTCAAATTATTTCCCCTCCATTTTCTCTGAATCATACTCTAGACTCCGGTGCCTAGAAAAACATATTTTATTCCAATTTCTGATGTCTTGGTCATTCTGCAAATATATACTTAAAATAATTCCTTAGCAATGCCATAAAGATTTGCTTTTGAACTAATTGATACTGTTGGGGTTTCTCTTCTATTTGTATAAAATACGACTTTTAAACAGAAATATTATGTGGCTCAAGGCATAAAGCTGTTTTTATCTTCTTAAGATTATACAATGCACACTTCATCTCTGGTTCAAATCTTTAAAAGAGTTGTGTTTCATGAAAATATTTTCCTATATCGGTGGTTATTAATAACGCCCCTACTACAGTGCTATAAGCATTTGCACGTTATCCTGGAGTTATGCAGAGCTTAGTTAGACTCAGATCACATAGGAAACTGACTTGGATGTACTGACTAGTTTTCTTGGTCTTATTCCGCCTCATACATATAACTGTTCACATCAACATTCATAAATCTTGCTTCATTTTTTAAATAAAAATGATTCAAATCTAAAAACTAATGATGAAATTAAAAGTGAGTTTATATACAATAGAAAAAACCCAATGTATAAGTTTTGTTATATATATTTTTTTGTTAGCAATAAACTGCAAAAGGATTTTCATTTTTTTGACTTAATAAATTCCAACAGCTCCTTATTATATACATTAAGGTGAGCTCACTGTTAAAAGGCAGTTATAATTAGACTATGACGTCATCCTATACGTCTGTCACTCAAAGGAACTTTGATTTTAAACTGAGCAGAGTAATGTTAGAAACTTCTTAGCCTCAAGTCAGAAAAACTATGTTTAAATCAATATTTAGGTAATGACAGATCAATAAGTAAACCAAAGTCAAATATACATCTACATGTACACACACACACACACACACACACACATACACACATATAAATATATATATATATATATAACGCACTCCATTAAGTTTCTGTTCCTTCAAATCTTTCAATAATTCAAATACAGATGAGCCATGATTTATAGTGGCTCAATTTTTATTTTAGTTTATGATGGTACAACAGCCAGACACATTCAACAGCAAATAAACATTGAGTGTGGATCTTAGCAATATGCTACACGATACTCTTTCATAATACTGGATGAACTGCAGCTCTAGCCATCACCTGATTGCAAAGGAAAGGAAGAAACACTCTAAAGAATTGCTGTTTGGTATATTGCATTCATTTTCAACTTAGTGAGTTTATCAGGATATAACTCCATCATAAATCCAGAAGTATCTGCACCATTGGTAAGAAAATGCTTGGATTAGATTGGCTCTGACACCATAATCAGTGTCATGTGTGGAGAAATCTGTGCTGAACTTACAGTGGGGAAAAAACCCTTTTAATTAACTCCATTAAAGAGAGGGCACAGGATTAAAGGAACAGGAAGTTTTTGTGCAGATGCAAACATGTGCAACCATACCAAACAGATGCTTAAATGTTACCCTGTTTCCTCAAACAGATGCAATACATAATTCACTGTTCTATTTCAGTAAGCAGCAACTTCATAATGAAAGAAAGAGACACATTTGGCAACAAGAGATCATTGATTTTATGAATAAAAATTTTGAAGATGAAGTCTTCCAAAAAATCTTGCTACAGTAGTCTTCATACCTGGTGTCTTTTCTTTTAATTGACTAAGTCAAATCAAGTTTAAGTTAAATAAAGTGAACAGAGAGTGAAGTGATTTGGGTTTTGTTTTTGTTCTTTGGTTGTTTTTTTTTTAATCAAGGCAAATCTGCGTTGTAACATGTTAATGTAAATTATAGTAGTGAATGTCATATTTCCATCTGTTACAACAATCTGTTAAAATGTACAACTTTTATAAGAAAAATGCTTTATAATCTTTTGACATATTGTTATTGCACCATTCTTAAAATAGACTAGGTCTTGTCAAAACTGATTCTCCACTATTAACCAATTACCCAGCCTAGCAAAATTTCTTGGTGACATCCCCAAAGTATATAAATATGCTTTCTCTATTCCTAGAAATGGTTTCATTGTCTCTGTATAACATCTTATATCCCAGTGCATCTGGATTAAATGCAGTTTGTGCATGCAGAAGTCACCATGGGAACTAGAAGCTGTTCATAGCCACATACTCACATAAGAGGGAAAAGAACTCAAGGGGGGATAGTGAAGCTTTCAAATACAGAAAGGGAAAATTTATTGGATCATTAGGGTTTAGTTTTCCAAGGCATCAGTACTTTTTTAATGAAAGGACCCCACTCATTGTCTTCAATGGAGCATGTGTAGTTTAGCTAACATTCAAAATCCCATTTAACATCTACTCCATCAAACGAATAAAATCACTTTTGTGAATGTAACTCATAAAAACCACAGAGATACGTTATTGAAGGAAGAACAACCACACTTCTCTCTTGCTTATGAACACTGCAGAATATAAATCTGCATGTTACATTCACGTTACTGCTCCATCTCCCAGAGATCCACCTGCCTGTGCCTCTCAAGTGCTGGGATTAAAGGCGTGCACTGTTAGGACCCTGCTCTCACTCCTATACATACGCATTTCAGGGTCTTGCATCTTATGTCATCAGCGGGTGCTGGCGACTATGCACCAGCCTTAAAAAGCTACACGCAGTCAACCACCTTCTCTCTCTCTGCTCCCTGCTCTCTCTCTGTGTACCCTACTCTGCTCTGCTCCCACCATCTTTCTTTGTCTCCAGGCCTGGCTCTCCTCCCTCTTATCCCTTCCTTCCTACTAATAAAGCTCTTTGTAACTCTGGTAGTCGTGACCGTGGCCCATGACTCTTCCGTTGGTAACCAGCTCTGCCACCAGCACCATTTACCTATCATGCACCATCATGTTTGGCAAAAATTTTTGAAACATGAATTTAAATTTGACAGAAGAAACAAAACTAGAATTTGAATGCATTTCAAATGTTGCTTAGTTTAACTGCCTCATTTAAAATCAATTGTTAGAAATCACAATTTGATGCGTATCATAGTATAGATACAAAAATAATTTTGCTCAAACCTTCTTGAGTACAATAAAGCTATTTTTATCAATAATTACTTAAAATTCATAAAAATAGTTTACTGTATGACCATGAAGGTGAAAATATTTTTAAAAACACATAATTATACACATACAGTATAATTATTGAGACAATAAATTAGATGCTGGTCAGTGCAGAATGAACTATATCACATCAGAGAGGTGTCTGTCATCAAAAAACTAAAATATATAAAATCATGGGGCTTTACATAGGCAGAGTTAAAAAAATGTGTAAATATCATAATTTATAGGAAAAAACTGGTTATATTCCAAACTACTATTATGAATTTATTTTCAATAACTGCTTTAAAAACTTGCACCATCGGGTTATATGGAAGAACTTCTTTCTCCTCTGGCAGAGCCAATCAGCTTTTAATTTGTTTATCTTTAAGTTTGATTTGATTTTTGAGTCAGGATCTTTCTATGTGCTCTAGACTGGCCTGGAACTTGCTAGAAAGTCCAGTTTGGCTGCAATCTCCCAATCATGTTTCTTCAGCCCCCCTCATCCTAGGATTATGGGCACAAAACACCACCTCTGACTCCTCAATTAACTTCTAATATTCTTTTTTCTTCCTTTTTATTAAATTTCATCATAAATATATTTAATAATTTTCCCCTCCTCCAACTCCTCCCAGGTCATCCCCACCTCCCCCATCCACCTAAATTCAAGTTCTTCTCTCTTGTAAATGAAAAAGAACCAAAAATTAAAAACAAAACCAAAAAAAAAAGACAACCAAAAAACTAACCAAAATGAAACAAATACACACACACACACATACACACACACACACACACACACACACACACACACACACACACACACACATCTTTTTTTATGTTGGCCACCTACTCCTGGTGTGGTTAATATACCCAGTGTCATTCCATTGGAGAAAACTGAAATTCTCTTCCCCAGCAGGTACCAATTGAAAATAGTTTCTTAATTAGGTGTGTGACTTTGTGTCCACTTCCCCTTCTCCATGCTGTGATTTTGTCTGGTTTGAATCTGTGCATGCTCTGTGCATTCTGCCATAGGCTCTGTGAGTTCATACATGTGTCAGTCCTATTGGGTCTAGAAGACATTGTTTCCTTGGTATCTTCCACCACATTTAGCTCTTATGAACTTTCCACCTCCACTTCTGCATTGATCCCTGAGCCTTGAGAGAGGGGGTTTGATAAAGACATCCCATTTAGATCAATATGTGACTCAACCCTCTACAGAGAAGCTTCTTCTTGTAGCAGATGGTGGTTAACACAGTGATTCACAATTGGACAGTGATATATTTCTAAACTGCTTTGTAGGGTCTCAGACTATTTAAGGTTAGACCACTCCTGTGCCCCAGGCAAAAGTCACTTGTACCATGCTGTTTTTCCAACATCAAACCATTGCAATGTATGGCAGCCATTGGCTTACCCTTTTCTTCCCCCTGCCATGTAAGATGAATAAAAAAGAGAAGAGTTGCTTTCTCTAACTTTGCAATTTGCTCATAGTACAATCCCTATCCCCATAGATGGAATGTTCAACATGGAGGGTCTCTAAAACAGTTTGGCAATCAAGAATTTTAAATTTTTAATATTAACTTTACATTAATTTAAAATTTCTAATATTAACTTTTTATTGTGCATGTAAGTGTTTACCTACATTATGTATGTGTACCATGTACAGTATGGTTCTTGTGGAGGCCAGAAGAGAGCATTGGATCTCTTGGACCTGGAGTTATACCTAGTACCTGTTGTGAACACATGGTGGGCAGCAAGGGTTCTTAACTCTGGAGTCACCTCTCCACCTCCAATGTAAATATTTTAAAGTAACAACGAAACAAAAAGGTAGAGGCATTATTCTGTAGAAACTAGCAAATCTTAGTAATTAAACTGGCAGATATTATTTTGATGGTAAACAATGTTGATTAAAGAGGACAATGACTATAGTTCCCTCTAAGCTCCTGAGGACTCCTAGAATTTGAAAAGGCAACACCATGAATAAAATAGAGAATCAGTGAAAACAGAGTCAAGAAAACTGGTGATGTTAGAGTGAAAGACAGAGGATTTGTTCTGTTTGAAAAAAATGAAATGTTCTTTCGTAGTGACATAAAGAGCCATAATAGACCCTCCCTGCATTAGTTTACAAATCTGTTCACTCTTTGTTAAATCCCAACAATACTTTTCATTTATTTGTGTGTCCAGCTTATTCCATGATAACTTTTAGAGACCAAAACTAAGACAAAACTACTAGAACATATTTTATCTCCATATTCCTATTGAAATAGATTTTAAGTATACTGTAATATAAAATCTTGTAGATACACAAAGTGGAAATGTGCTCACTATTCGCTCTAAGGAAATTGTAAAGTATTCTTGCCTACAAAATGTGCATCAGACTTCAAGAATAAGAGCTAACACAGAACATAAATATTAAAGATTCAGTAGAACACATTTCACAAGAAAAATTACAACCATTACACAAAAGCCACCACAAGTTGTCATAGGACATATATTTGGTTTTAGATACATTATCAAAACAAGGTTTTACTCAGAAACATGATTGATATGCCCAAGATGTAGAGAACTGGTGTGTCAATGAACATTAAGAGACACTTGGAGATTTGCTGCACAACAAAGCATGTAAGTGCCCATTCCGGGGGAAAGTGTTCTGGTGAGGCATTGTAAATCCTCTCTTAGAGTTTGATGTTGTCAGAAACAGTCGAGCCCTTTGATCCCTGCTTAGAAAGAAGTTCTTAAGTCCTGTGCTTCAAAAACCCATCAAACTTATATAATAAAACCCGGCTCCAGTTGTAAAAGGCAAAGAATGAAAACATTCTTTGAGAAGCTACTACTGGCTTTTTTCAGGTTTTTTTGGTGTTATGTGTTGTTATATAAAGTCTCTCTAGAAATGTAAGAATAAGGCTCAGTTATTCATATGTAATATGTGGAATTTTAAAAATATGTACACCAATGCTTTTTCAAACACTTTCATGTGTCTGTGCATGGAGCTCCATAGTGTGTATATAGAAATAAAAGGACAATTTGTGGGAGTTAGTTATCTCTTTCCACTATGTGTGTCTTGGAGATTGAAATCAGCTCATCAGTCTTGGTGACAAGCACATTTACCCAGTGAGCCATCCCACCAGCCTTTTATCAAAGCTATTGATTAAGCATATCTACGCACCTCATTTATGTGTGTGTGTGTGTATTTGTGTATGTGTGTGTGCACCCACACATGTGCTTGCCTATAGAGACCAGAGGAAGACAGTCCATATCATTCTCTGTCAATATCTGCCTTATTCTCTTGAGAAATGGTCTCCCACTGACCCTGAAAGCTTGCTATTTCAGGTAGGCTGGCTGGTCAATACACTCCTTGGATCTTCCTGTCTCCACTTCCCAACACTGACATTACAGGCATTCTGGGACCATGCCCAGCTTTTACACAGGTGCTGGGATTCAAACTCAGGTCTCCATGCTTTCACAGCAATCACTCACCACTAAGCCATATCACCACCTCCAAGCTTCATTTTTAATTCAGTAGTGAAATACACAAGGAAATTTTAAACAATTGAGAAAAATAAGATTCTCTAGAATAACATGATTTTAATCAGCCAAGACTAAAATGATCTGATAGATAATACATTATATGGGTGGATGGGTAGATGATAGATAGTTTATGTTATTTGTAATATCTCTTTAGGAGTTGAAAATGTGTTTGTCATAAATACATAAAATTATTCTTTGGGTCACATTTATAAAGCTTCATAGATATTAAATGATCCAAGGAGATCTGAATAGCACATATTCTTTAAAATAATGTTTCATTCAATTATATAGAAATGATCAAAATCATTCTGTATGACCTCTGAGAACAGTTGTTAACAATATAAGCTGTATATTTAAAATACTTTAGTGTTGTGTTGGAGAAATGGGTCAGCAGTTGAGAGTGTATACTGCTCTTGTGGAAGACCTGAGTTCAGTTCTCAGTGCTCAGGTCAGGTAGCTCACAACCATCTTTAATCCAACTCCAGGGGTTTGAATTCCTCTAGTTTCCATGGGTACCTGTACTCATGGGCACACACCTACACATAGACACAGATCTACATAATTAAAAACAATGAAAATGGTTAAAAAATAGGTCTTGAAAATAAATATATTTCATTGTACTTCCTTACGATACCTGCTCCACAGGAGGAATTCCATACCTGGTGCTATAAACCTGCCCACAACTGAGTACTTCTGAGGCCCTAGGAGCAAACCAAATGATCTCTTATTAAATGACTGTGCTGTCAAATCACATTTTACATATTTATGTTTATACCATAAATTTGTACTACTTCCAACTTTGGTCCAAGAAGCTTCTTTTTGCATTGAGTAGTGATCCATGCACAGACACATAACTAGTCAAAGTGCTGAGTACAAACAACTCTGGGTGCTCAGATATAAGTGGGTCATCTACATTAACCTCCCACCACTTAAAGACCAGGGACCAGGCAGAAGAAGGGGGTGAAAGAATAAGAGGAAGAGCAACGAAATGGTGTTTTCTGGATGTGAAATGGATGTTGCACCCATCAAGTCACAGAAGCTATGCTTATCTGCACAAGGCTTACATAAGACTAAACTAACCAAAACTCCCGGATGAATGAGTGAGCAATGCTGAAAGGTACCACCCTAGGTGAAGGGCACTTGGCATTGATGGCTGCTGAGGGATCACTCTCCTTTGAGGACACCTCCTATGGTAGATGTCCTCAATTTTTTTTAATATTTTAACAAGGATATACCAGGATATTATCAACTTCTTTTGTTATTGTTATTGTTTTGTTTTGTCTTTTGATTCATAAGTCAATTGGTTTTTTCTTTATTAAGAATTTTTTTATTTTTTATTTATTTTACATACCAACCACAGATCTCACTATCTTCTCTCCTCCTACTTCCCTCCCAGCCTTTCCCCCTAACCTACTCCCTATTCCCTCCTCCAAAAAGGAAAGGCCTCCAATGGGGAGTCAGCAAAGCCTGGTATATTCAGCTGAGGCAGGTCCAAGCCCCTCCCCCTGCATCAAAACTGTGCAAGGTGTTTCACCATAGGTAATGGGCTCCAAAAAGCAAGCTCATGCACCAGGGATAGATCATGTTCCTACTGCCAGGGAGCTCCCTAAACAGACCAAGAGACACAACTGTCTTGCCTAGTCCAGTCCCATGGAGACTCCACAGCTGTTGATCTAAAGTTCATGAGTTCCTACTAGCTTGGTTGTCTTGTACCCATCATGGTCTTGACGCCCCTTGCTCATAGAATCCTTCTTCCCTCTCTTCAGCTGGACTCCTGGAGCTTAGCCTAGTGCTTGGCTGTGGATTTCTGCATCTTCTTCCATCAGTTACTAGATGAAGGCTCTATGATGACAGTTAGGATATTCACCAATCTGATTACCATGGTAGGCCAGCTCAGGCACCCTCTCCAATATTGCTAGTAGTTTAAGCTGGGGTCATCCTTGTGGATTCTTGGGAACTTCCCTAGCACTGGGTTTCTCCCTATCCCCATGATGTCTCCCTCTATCAAGATATCATTTTCATTGCTCTCCCATTCCGTCCCTGTTCCAGCTCGACATCCCTTTCCCTTATGTTCTCATCCCCCACCCACTACACTCTATTGCCCCACCTCAACCGTAGTTTACTCAGGAAATCTCATCTATTTCCCTTCCCATTGCAATCCATGTGTCCCTCTTAGGGTTCTCCTTGTTAGCTAGCTTCTCTGGAGCTGTGGGTTGTATTCTGGTTATTCTTTGTTTTACATCTAGTATCCACTTATGAGTGAATACATGCCATGTTTGTCTTTCTGAGTCTGGGTTACCTCACTCGGGATGTTTTCTAGTTCCATCCATTTGCCTGCAAATTTCATGATGTCATTGTTTTTTTACTGCTAGGTAATACTCCATTGTGTATATGTACCACATTTTCTTTATCCATTCTTCTGTTGAGAGGCATCTAGGTTGCTTACAGGTTTTAGTTATTATAAATAATGCTGCTATGAACATAGTTGAACAAGTGTCCTTGTGGTATGTATGATTGAACATGCCTTGGGTATTTGCCCAAGAGTGGTATCATTG
Source organism: Peromyscus nudipes (assembly GCA_902168325.1). Taxonomy (NCBI): domain Eukaryota; kingdom Metazoa; phylum Chordata; class Mammalia; order Rodentia; family Cricetidae; genus Peromyscus; species Peromyscus nudipes. The sequence continues at coordinate 9,814 of CABHPH010162796.1, read as the reverse complement.
TTTCTTTAGGTAGATTGATTCCTAATTTTCTTATTCACTGACATACTGATTTCCAAAGTGGCTGTACAAGATTGCATTCCCACTAACAGTGTAGGAGTGTTCCCCTTGCTCAACATCTTCTCCAACATAAACTGTCTTCAGTGTTTTTTATCTTAGCCATTCTGACAGGTGTAACATTGTGTCTGAGAGTCGTTTTGATTTGCATCTCCCTGATTGAATAAGGATGTTGAGAAATGCCTTAAATGTCTTTCAGCCATTTGACATTCTTCTGTTGAGAAGTCTCTGTTTAGTTCTGTAGCCTATTTTTTTTTAATTGGATTGTTTGGTATTTTCATGTCTAGTTTTTGAGTTCTTTATATATTTTGGAGATTAGCCCTCTGTCAGATGTGGGGTTGGTGAAGATCTTCTCCCATTCTGTAGGTTGTCATTTTGTCTTATTTAACATGTCCTTTGCCTTAAAGAAGCTGCTCAGTTTCAGGGGGTCCCATCAGTGTCTGTGCTACTGGTGTTTTATTTAGGAAGTAGTCTCCTGTGCTAATGCAGTTAAGGCTGCTTTCTACTTTCTCTTCTTTTTTTTTTAATTTTTTTTCGAGACAGGGTTTCTCTGTGTAGCTTTGGAGCCTGTCCTGGAACTCACTCTGTAGCCCAGGCTGGCCTCATAGAGATCCGCCTGGCTCTGCCTCCTGAGTTCTGGGATTAAAGGCGTGTGTCACCACCTTCTATCAGGTTCAGTGTAACTGTATCTATGTTGAAGTCTTTGATCCACTTGGACTTGAGTTTTGTGCATGGTGACAGATAT
>CABHPH010162795.1:65579-94130 GCA_902168325.1 Peromyscus nudipes | reverse complement strand
GGATTTTTAACCCTTTTGCTATGATAAAAATCTATTCCAGCTGTCTTACAGATACCTACAGGTTCCTGGAAAAAGTTCTGCTACTGCATCAAGAAATCTGGTCTGATGAAAACTAACAATCTCCAGAGCCCATTTCTGACTCCACCCATTTTTCAAGCATATTCTGCAGATTCACTGCTCCCACCTGACCTCCAGAGAAATAGCAGATGCCATGGCTTCTATACTCCTGATTTGGCATGCCATTTCCCCCCAAGCTCCTGGAACACCACTGTTGCAACCTGCCTCCTCAGCTCCCTCAAGGAACAGACAGGCACCTGAGATCTCCCACTGCGGGACTCCGGGTCCCCCCTCCCCACTTTGCCCTTTGTCAACTTGAAGCAGTCTTGGGAATTCAGCGCCCTAATCAAAATGGAGGAATGTTAATATTCTGACCCACCCCTTGAAACCCCGCCCCTTGGAGCCGCCCTGTGTCCTGACGAGAAAGCCTTATTTTAAGGAAAACTCCTCCCTTTCCTCTCTCTCTTTCTCCATTCACATGAGGAGTGCACACCTCTGCTTTCTCTCCCTTCTCATTCTTCCTTGTCTCCCTCTTTCCTATCTTTCTCTTCATCTCTCTGTTACAATAGACTCTCCACGTAGATGCAGCGCCTGGGTGTGAATGACTTTCCGTGAGCCGCCGCCCCCGCTGCATCTGCCCAGCATATTTCCCTCATGCGTGGGATACCCTGGCCTGGCAAGCTGGGGGCTCCCCACTCATGCAAATTGATAACAACCAGGAGAAAATTAAAACGAAACCTTGTTTTCTAGGGAGGTAACTGGGCGAGTTGCACTCACACCATGCAAACACCCAGGACCTGAGTTTGATCACCAGAATGCACATATAAGCAGCTGCATCCTTGGAATTCCAGCACGAATCTCCACTGGGGTTCATTGTCCAGCCAGCCAAACCTAACCTGAAAGTTCCAGGCCAAGTGCCATCCCCTCTCAGAATATGGTGGACTGGACGGCTTCCTAAGGAATAACACTGGAGGTTGACCTCTGCCCTACACATGCACACTCATACATATATACTTGCACTCAAAACAAGTATGCATACAAAACTACACACACACACACACACACACACACACACCAACTGAACCTGATTAAGGTGTGGTAACTCATATCTAAAATCCCAGCACTTGGGAGGCTGAGGTAAGCAGACTAACACAAATTTAAGGTCACACTGGAGTACACTGTGAGACCCTTTCTTCAGAAAAACAAACACCGTGTGGATTTTAGTGATCTTGGAACCCCGTGCACCCCCTACCCCAGACATCCAACGCAATGCTACTGTAGTTAGACTTGGAGCCCAGAGGTCTCTGGATACCACATCCAGGGGTCTTCACAGGGGGTGGGGGCACTGGCGCTGAGAAGGCACAGTGACTCCAAACAGACGAGTTTCCAATATCCACTTACATGCCCTGAGGGAGATGTTTACTTTAAATAAGCGACAAGTACACTCTTTTGGTTTAAATACTGAAAGTGTTTCCAGCTGCCAGGCCACTCAAGTGTACGGATGATGAAGTAATCTGGAGAATTATTAAGGTTTCTTTGTTTCTCGTGTGACCGTTTCATACCGAGTCAGGGATAGGCTAACAATAGCACGGCTTGCCTCATGCTTGTTACTATATGACTGCCAATTAATCCTGCCATGGGAGCTTGGCAGGCCACCCCAAACCCAGTATTTTGTCACCTCAGGGGGCCAGCACTTGGGACATTTCCTTGACATTTTATACTAATCAATCACCTTTTTTAGAGCCTTCCACAGCAGCCCCCATGAGCCCACGATCACCAGGCCCAGGGTCACCCATTCCCCAGGCAGATCTGCTGTTGGTTCTAGGCATGCTTTTGAAAAACTGTTTATTCTTTTCCTTTCCTCCCACGGGGGAGTCAATCTCAAATGTTAAGGCGGACTCTCCAGTACCCCCCGAGTCTTCTCATGTTATTGTGTATTTAAAAATATTATAAGAGGGCGCGTCTCGAAGGAAGTGAACTTTAAGGCTGCCAAAGTCTTTGACTGTCTCCAGATCTGTTACCAATGGATCCCAAGTTGGTTTCAGTCAGTTCTATTCTGAATCACGACACAGGCAGCAGGGACAAACACCATTAGAAGATATTTCTAGGACCCCCTGGCAAATGGTAATTCATCTACAGCCAGGCAGGCACAGAGGCAAGGCAGATGCAGAGAATGAGCCTCCTGGGAGCCCTGCACCGAGCAGAGCCCTAAATCAGCCAGAGGGACCGTGTTCTCAGGGTGACAGCCCTCCACTGTCACGGTCATCAACCTCCAACTACGGCCTCGAATTACCCTTCAGCATTCTTCATGTAGGTCACCCTAAAGAGGTCATCAAGCTACAGAACTTTCAGTCGTCCGAACCCCATGTCCTGGACCTGGAGCCAAGAGCAGCCCTGAGTGAAGTATGAACTTGAGATTTGCCGCTGCATTCCTGGGGCTGACCTTCAGCAGGAACTAGGGCAGCTACCCCTTCCTTCTTTCCTCACTTCCATTCCTAATGTAGAAAGGCTTAGTTGTCCAAGGGTCACGAAACAAAACAAAAAGACACCGTAGCCTTGGGACGAGTCTGCCGAAGACACGCTGATTTTGGTTAAGTCATTATCCTCTGAGCATCTCATTTGTGAAAGCAAAGGATGCCTGCAATGTCTGCCCCACAGAGGTGCTCTGAGGAGAAAGGGGATAGAAGGGTGACATATTTGAAAGTGTGAAATGCACTACTATCCACCTGCCATGTCTGTCTCACATCAGGGCTCCTCAGCACACCCCAGACCCTCATTCTGGATCAAGGCCCAGCAGCACCATTCATCTTTGTAACAGGTAGATCATGTGACCAACTGACTAAGGATCAGTCATCAGGATGGTCATTTTTGCATATCATTCTGGAGCATCCATTCTGCACCACTGCCTCCACTCTAGCAGCTAGGCAGTACTCATGCTCACCAGACAAGGAAGAGGAGGTTTAAGGAGTTAGCACATTGGCTAAGGCCACAGTGCTAACACCCTCATCTTACACCTCAGTTGTAAAGACAGGTTCAGTGAAACTCGAGACTTCTTCTCCCAGATGCCGAATGCTGCTAAACTCTACTGTGTATCTCAGAAGAGAGGTGTGACTGCCCTCCATCCTGGTCAATTCAGTTCTTTCAGCCCTTTCAGTGGAGAAGCCAACAGAGGCAACCCTGAGATAAACATCACACTTGAATTTTACCTTTGTTCCTCTGCTTACAAAGCAGAACTCCTGTGCTAACACAGGGAATGGAAAGGCATGGTTTCTGGGGAATGAGGCTCAGGTGTGCCTTAGCGTTGCCAGGACAACATGCAGCGGTGCAGAGTCCTCCTGGCAGGGAGGGTTGGCTGGGTGTATCTGTATTGGAGATAAGATGTTCACTACAGGCCGGGCGTTGGTGGCGCACGCCTTTAATCCCAGCACTCGGGAGGCAGAGGCAGGCGGATCTCTGTGAGTTTGAGGCCAGCCTGGGCTACCAAGTGAGCTCCAGGAAAGGCACCAAAACTACACAGAGAAACCCTGTCTCGAAAAACCAAAAAAAAAAAAAAAAAAAAAGATGTTCACTACAAGAACCCAAGTCAGGAGCTGAGATAAGACAAGGAAAGGAACTGGAGAAGCAGAGGACACATTTTATGGCTAAGAGAGTCTCCACTCAAAGGATAAGGAAACTGGAGTGCCATGGTTTCCAATCTGAGATGTCACCTAGTTACCCTATCTGACCTTCTGAAACTGTGGGCAAGCTGCATCTTGCCCATGAGATTCTGTTCACTGAGGAGTGACTTTCTGTTTTAGTTCTTGAATATTCAGGTCTACGCAGTTTTTAAGTCAGAGGAAAGTTAATAACAGACTGTAGGTGGCAGCTGAGTCACCCTTTGTGTGTCCAAATGTGTACAGAATGATCTTGCTGAAGCCCAAGTTCCCTTCCTCACTGATCAGAAAGCATCCCTGGCCCATCTTCATCAGCGTGTGATGGCAAGGTCTTATCCTTCATCTGGCTGCTGTGTTGACTGACACTGGAATCTGAGGGTGGGAGGCACAGAGAGCAAAGGATGACTGTGTGTGCAGCAGGAAGCAGGGGAGACAGGGCCAGAGCCCTGACCAGAAACAGAGAAGACACTGACCATGCCATTTCTAATGTTAGAGTCTGGGAGACTCAACCAATCCCTTCTCTTCTCTCAGACTCGGGGCCCTGCTGCAGAATGGAGCAGTAGATGCCACTGACCATTCCCTGCACTGCCTCCCAGCTCTGACTTTCTCTGCAGAGGGGACCCGGAGATGCTAAGGCTCAGAAAGTGGTTCACAAATCCAAAGGACACTGGGCTTGCTGCTGAGCTGTGTGATCTGAGTTCTCCCTGCTGTCTGGTGTGAACGAGTATGTCTCAGACCCAGAAGGACTAAGCAGACAGAAGCCAAAGCTCAGATAAGGGCGCTGAGAACAAAGCAGGTCATACAAAGTAACGGGAAAACTGCTCAACACTTTCCAGACACAGCGCCTGTGGATGAAGAAGGCATTCCTAAGAATGCTCCAGAGGTGCTGAGCCTTGCCAGGGAGGAGGAAGAGGAGAGGCACTTTTGTGCTGCGAGTGAGGCCCCATCACAACGGTTTGTGAGTGACACACACAAAGTCCTGGGTTCCACCTCAGCTCTGCATGCACCAGGCATGGTGGCACATGCTGATAAGCCCCCTTATCTACATAGCAAGTTCACAGTCAGTAATGGTCACGTGAGGCCCTGTAACAATCAAAGCAACAGCAGACAGTCCAGCCACACCTCTTCCTGCCATGGCAGAAGACAGAAGGTAACACTGATCGCTAAAAGGTCTTATTAATAAAAAAAACCTGGAGCCAGATGCTGGGGTGAATGCTGAAAGATCAGAGAAACAGAACAAGTCACACACAGCTAGCCCTAGCCTCACCTCGCCAACTCCTCAGCCGATCCTGTTTCCTCAGAACGAAAACCTCAGTGCTCACCCGAACGGGACTCAGCTGAACTGCTGCTGCCACTAACTCACCTCCAGGACATCCTCAGTCTAAAGAGCGTGAGTTCCTGTTTCCGTATATACCTTTTTCTGCCCTGACATTTTACTTCCTGGATTAAAGGCATGTGTGCTTCCCAAGCAACGGCATGAGATCTCAAGTGTGGGGACTAAAGGTGTGTGCCACCATGCCGGGCTCTGGTCCCAGTGTGGCCTTGAACTCACAGAGATCCAGATGGATTTCTGTCTCCCGAGTGATAGGATTAAGGATGTGTGCCATCACTGCCTGGCCTCTATGTCTAGTCTAGTGCTGGCTCTGTCCTCTGATCCCCAGGGTAAGTTTTATTGGGGTGCACCATGTATTACCACAAGCCACCATACAGTTATCTCTTCCCTCAGCATATAGGAACAACCATGGACAGATGCCATTCTTGGATTCCCAGCACTGCTTCTGTGACCCATCAGCTCTGCACACTTGAACAGAAACATTTTCTAGAAGCCTGGGTCCTCAGATGCAAGAGCTAGACCACCATGTCACAGTAACTGCCCTTCCCCATCAGCCACCCGGAGAGTACCCAAGGTGCCCAAGTGCATTAGACCCTGTGAAAACCTCCAACTCACTAATGTCTTGTAGACAGCTGATTACTCACTACTATGGAAACTCAATAAAATGTCAGAACAAACACACCCTCTGACAGAAGCTGGGGAACTGCCATGTTTATACTTTATTCAACTCAGGCACACCTGGGTTGGTCTTCAAGAAGCGTCTTGATCACTTTCACCGTACTCTGTGCACATGTAAGGTTTTTCATGGTACTGTGCAACTCCCCTTACTCTGGAATAGCATTTGCTTTTTGCCTTGTAAATAACTCACCTCTCCAGGACTCTACGCAGCAGCTAGTAACTCTGCCTCGGACTCCCCTCAGAGACAGGTCAACATTTCATGCCATGTTTGAATGGCTGTGATGGCGACAAGCCAAGAACACTCTCTCTTTGATATGCTGTGGCTTTATCAGGAACACAGAATCAGCCAAAAATATAGACAGCCAGCCCAACTCTACAACCACCCCCCCCAAAAAAATCCTTAGTGGTACATCTGTCCAGACTCCTCACTTTATAGAGCCTTGACCAAAGTCACATCTTCAGTGAGTAGCAGTCAGTTCCACAGTCCACCCTTTCCTTCACTCTATGAGACATCACAGTCTCCTCTTATGATGTTTATAACACAGCTTCCAGATTCAAATCTGGGCTGGGGAGACGGCTCAACAGGTAGTGTTCACCATACCCGCGTGAAGACCTGAGCACAGATCCCCAGAACCCAGGGAAAGCCAGACACAGTAACACGTATCTGGAATCCCAGTGCTCTTACAAGGAGACGGAAGGCAGAGATAGTCCCCAAAGCTCGCAACTAACCTGGCTCACATGGAAGAAGGCCGACACCGAGGTTGTACTCTGACTTCCTCATGCACATGGGGCTGCCACATCAAACATATGAACACACGTGCATACGCAAAGACTTTGTTTTGAAAAATGATTCAGATCTGGGTGGCACTGCCACATGTCCTTGTGTATCTCTCGGACGGTAAGCACGTGCCCTCCCAGAAGCCAGCTCTAAGGGGAAGCCAGACCCACTTCTTACCTGCAGATTTGCACAGGGTGGCAAAATGTGTGTGGGGATTTCATTCTCGGACCCTGCTGGCCCCAGAGGCTTGTTCTTGACTCGGAAGGCAGTGGTAGTGGTGGCAGTGGTGGTCTGTACTGGGAGGGCTGGCTGCCACAAGGTCACATCTGAGCCATTGCCAAAGGCTTGAATTGCACTTTCTGCAGTAAAACAAAAGGAAATCCCACTCAGAGGCAAGGAGCAAATATAACGTGCAGGATGCATACAGCCAAAGAGGCACAAGAGCAATTCTGGTTATAGCACTGGATGTCCCACAACAAACCTGTCCACCACCCACCCACCCACCCACCCATCCACCCATCCATTCATTCATCCACTCATCCACCCACCCACTCATCCACCTATCATCCATCCATCCATCCATCCATCCATCTGCCCACCCATCCACCCATCTACCCATCATCCATCCATCCATCCATCCATCCATCCATCCACCCACCCACCCACCAATCCATCCACCCACCCATCCACCCACCCATCCATTCATCCATCCACTCATCCACCCACCCACTCATCCACCCATCATCCATCCATTCATCCATCTACCTACCCACCTACCCATCTACCCATCCACCCATCTACCCATCCACATTATTGGTTCTGAGAGCCAATCTCTTAGGTCAGGTGCTCAAAAATCAACCCATTCATTAAACACTGAGCGAGACACTTACTATACTATACATAAAGCAAGTATTTATTATGGAGCCCTTTGAAAGACATCCTCAAACTCAGAAGTAGCATCATAGCTACATCACTTTTCCAAGAAAAACGAAATACCTATGCTGTGTCAGAATTCTACACTGAATGAAAATGAACTGGCGTCATTTTCTCTCCCCGGAAGCTGAGGCGGCCCTAACACTCCCAGGCAGCAAACTGCAGCCAGTTTCTTCAGAAGAAAAATCTGCCTTAAAACTTCATCGATATCTACTGAAAATTTAAGTGTGATTATTTTTCTCCTTTCTGCTTCCAGTCTTCCAAACAGAATCTGCATAATTAGATAGGCACAGCCCTGTCTAAATGAAAAGTTCAAAACGTGAAACTTTCAAAGCTTATTATAATTTCATGGGATTAGATTGTTTTTATGGCAAGAGTAAATTGGTTGTGTGTTGTTCCCTTCCCAAAATGAATAAAAAACAGTTTTTAATCAGGTCTTCGGGGATTTGCCCTGGATTTAGGAATTTTTTATTTCATATTCATTGTATAAGAAATCAAACTCCTTCATTTGGGACCTGAAAGTGCAAATTGCTAATATATGAGGCTTCCTTGGCACTTTCTGATATACAAGACAGAATAACTGAAGCCTGATCTTCCCCTTAGAAGTGACATTTTGTCTCAAAATTGTTATCTTTCAAGTTTAGCAAAATTGGAAGCTTGTTTTCTATGCGTCTACGTTTTGGAGGATCTGTGAGAGGCAGCTTCCAAACATACAAACGCAGCAGTGCATGGTTCTAGCGAGGGACTGTGGTTAAGTGCTACACAGAGTGTCGAGAAGGGCAAACCTGTAGACCAGGTTGCCTAAGTGACCTCAGGACAAGAACAACACACACAGAGTTGTCGTTTGTGAAGACTACCCTTCTTTCCCAGGTGTGCCGACCTCACCCCTTTGAGTCCGGTTACTCCCTTCCTCATTCACTGAAAGGTTACAGATCTAACTACTAAATTCCAGGTGTGGATCCATGTACTAAGCATGAGGTCTTGAACAGCAGTGACAGCAAAGTAAGACCAAAGCCAAACCCACAAGTAGAACTTCTGGCCAGGAAGGCGAAAAAGCAGAAGCTGGCGAAAAAGCAGAAGCTTCCACACGTGGGTGATGGTAAATGCTAAGAGACAATGAAGCCAGGAGGGGCATGAGGAATGCTGGAGAAAGGAGGCTGGTGTCTAGATAAAGTGGCTCAGGGAGGCCCCTGGGAGGAGGGTGCATCTGCTCCTGATACAAGTCCTCTCTCATCTCCTCCTTAACCTTAGTCTTCTCTCATCCCTATATACCTATCTGCCATGAATCGGCTTTAAATTGACCATTTCTCACTCCCAAACTATAACCAAACAACTGGCTGCAGTTGTGTTCAGGGCAGACAGATTTGAGAGAAGTCCAGCATAACTGGAAGGAGGAGGAACAAGGTTTGTACATAGAAGTCACATTCAGAAAACAGTAACAGCTTCTAGGTCAGGCCCTTGTGTAAGACACTGCATTTCGGTCCTGCGCCCCGTCCAAACCAGGATAAACGGAACGATTATGAAAGCTGTTGGCTGCCTTTGGCATTTGTTTTTATTTAGAAGTCATTAATAAGACTATTCTCCCCTTTACCAAAATGTTGCCAAAGAGGGACAACTTTAATTTCTCTCTGAGGAACACATTTTCCATTGCTTTATTTTTGCTTAAACTTGCATTCAACCAGAAGAGTACAAGAAGTGGAAATAAAAACAATGCATAAAATGAAGCCTAAACAAGAGGTCCAACTCTAACATGCTGGCACACCCAATGTCTCAGCAAATGCCTCCACATTCACGGCACATTTTGTGGGTCTGAATGCAACCTAACAACTCAAAAGATCATTTTATTTTTAGGAGAACCAGACTAAGGCATTCCAATTGCATTGTTTGAAGCACCTATCAAGCAAGTTGGGTTTTACTTTTCAATGGAGGAAATGATGTAGAAATTTTAGTGAAATGTCCATGAGGTATTTTCCAAAAAGTTGGTAAATTATCAGCTAATTCTTCAAAAGCCAGTAAGCATATAGCATCATGCAGAATTTATCACTTGAGGACAGAGTTCTTCAGGGGGATGGCTGAACCTGATGTTCAGGATTACGCTTCTAACAGTAGCTCCTTCAATACTAGCCACAAACAAGGTCTTTGCGAGGCAGGGGCCTGCACAAGGATTGAAGCTTATATCATAATTCTATCACTCCTGGTCCATGAGAATATTCCTCTTTTACTCAGCTGTCACATGGATATGATACCTGTATCTCCTAGGGATCTCATGTGGCTTGTGTGGAGTACAGAAAATGAAACTGCATGAACTCTACACTCCCTACAACAGGAGTTGTGCCTCATCTGCAGAGTCATCCAGAGCACGCTCACCCATTATGGAGCTGTGTGCGAGGGAGACCTAGTGTCCTACTTTTTAAGTTTTGCTGATGGATGCCCAGGTTCACATTTGTATATCCCAATCCCTTTGTCAAACATGATTCTAAGTTGCCTAAAAGAGTCCCACAACAGTAACCAGTCCTGTTCCCAAAGAAGAGCACCCTGCTCACAAGGGCTCAGCTCAGGTCCCAAGATAACCCACATCCTGAGTGTACCCGCCACAATGCCAGATTCCCCCACCATGACAGATCCATTGCTTCTCCTCGGAGCCAGTCCTCACAATGTGAGGGGCTGTTGATGTCAACGTTCTAACTTCCCGCGGTCCTTGGAGACCTGTCCTATCCACTCTGTTTGAGCTTTTCACATTGCACATTTCTACCAGGTTTTCAGAACTTGGGAATGGACTCTACACTGACTGCCAAGATCAAAATTTGGTCTGTGAGAAGAATTACTCTTTCCACATAATACACCCTCAGTTATTTCAATCTCTTGTCCTCATAGGCCTTTGGGAGCACAGACTTGGCAGCACCCAGTTCATCACTTGTGAAACTCCCTGCGGTGTCACTGAGTGTGCCAAAAGAAGCAAGAGTCACCACCAGCCACCAGGAAAGGGGAGGGAGGGAGGGAGGGGATGGAGGAACATAACAGAGTGCTTTAGCTCAAAGAGGAAAACATGTACACATTGGCATGCTTATTTTTTAAAAACTCACTGAGACACGTATTGTCCTTAAAAAAATTCAGAAACTTCAAGCACTCCTCCAGATCGTTGCCACTGTTACTGCAGTCACACCACGGGGCCACACTGAGGCTGCTGGAGTCTATGTAGTTGGGGGTCATGACCGTGCCTGAAAGAGAGAGAGACAAGGCGGGTACACTCAGGATGTGGGTTATCTTGGGTGTTGACATGGACTCTTCTGTGGCCTAAAAAGAAACAAATGTTGGTCTGACGGTAGAAATATCACAGCTAATTACAAAGGCTGTGTTTGCCGGGTGGGAAATTAAGTTAAGCGGTGCATTTTCTTGGCAATTTATCTCGAGCACATAAAATAATTTATACATTTACTTTAAGAATTAAAGGCAAACTCCTTGGGCTGTATTTAGGGTATTTTCTTCCTGCACAAATGTATGGATGTCATGGAGAAGGCAAGAATTAACTTAGAATATATGAGTTGCCAAATCCCTTGCATTTTCTTGAAAATGTCATTAATCTTCATAAATAGTACTGGGTGCACATAACTTAAGAATTCTTTTAAGGCTCTTAATCCAGTTTCCTCAGAGGCAAATGGTTTCTTTAGGGTAACACAGGGAAGCGCAGGCGCCTCCAATAAGGTCCCCAGAGCCTGAATGTCTACAGATGTATATAAAAAGGCTTCCTTTCCCAGATCCTCAACTGATTTAAATAAACTCATCTAAGGTGTGAAAGAAATGGAAATGGGGTTGGGGGTGTAGCTCAGTTGGTAGAGTGCTTGTCTTGTCGAGCATGCCTGAAGTTCAGTCACCAGCACCCCATGAGCCAGGTTTGGTGGTGCATACCTGTAATCCCAGCACTTGGGAGATGGAGGCAGGAGGATCAGGAGTTCAAGGTCATCCTTAGCTACATGTGTGGCTGTCCTGTTCTCTGACCCCAGATAAGTTTATTAGCATAAGATTCATGCTACATACATGAGACCCTATCAAAAGAAGAAGAAAGAGCCGGGCGTTGGTGGCGCACGCCTTTAATCCCAGCACTCGGGAGGCAGAGGCAGGCGGATCTCTGTGAGTTCGAGGCCAGCCTGGGCTACCAAGTGAGTTCCAGGAAAGGCGCAAAGCTACGCAGAGAAACCCTGTCTCAAAAAACCAAAAAAAAAAAAAAAAAAAAAAAAAAAAGAAGAAAGAATAAAAGAAAAGAATAAAAAGGAAAAAACAGTGGAACTTCCCAGTCAAGGACTCTTAAAGTATTGTCTATGGATCCACAACAGTTCCCACAGAGATACTGTGTGGGCCTTCCTGCTTATGACTTGTGGCTTTCCTGGCAAGTACTCCACTGGGAGAAATATACAATGCATTTATATTTAATACAACCCAAATGTCTTCTCCTGGGTGGCTCACACCAGGCAATGCCCATGGATGCCAAGAACTTTCTGTTTTTAGTTGCTTTTATGAAGGAAGAAGAAATCGGTCAGCAATTCAGAAGATGAGTTTGGCTATAAACAGAACAGGTTTTGGAAGCTCTTCTGGGGTCAAGGACATATTGTCATTGCCCTACTGGTCTTACTTTTTTGAACTTGAATCTCATTATTAGCATGAGCATTTAATCTGCACCATACAGGGAGGTCTAACTCACCAGGCACTGGTACAGATTGAGGAAATCAAGCCCCCTGCGCCTCTGATGCTACCATGGACCCCTGACACGTGGAAAGGCAGAAACAAACTTTGTGCAGAAGCTAGGTACCACTGGCTCAGGAAACCATGTAGAAGAGACCCAGACCCAGGAGAGAAATATTTCTTGGCCTGCACAACACACTCCATCTACCATTTGTTCCTTCCATTTCATCATGCTCAGGCACAAAAGGCTTTGCCAAGCCTAGGAATGATCTCACAGGAATGCTGGCAAGTACCTCTCCTTGGCTGCTCACAGGGGAGTTAATGAGCATGAACTCCTGGAAGGACACAGACTGAAGCGCTAATAGTGATTACATCTGCAGAGACTTAACATTGTCTTCTGGGAGCATCCCTGGTTTTATTTTTCCTTTTTAAACAGTGAGCATGCCTTAATTGCTTTTGTTATTTCTGCAATTCCATCATTTCATACGCAATCCCAGGTAGAGACTAAGACCTTCGTTAAGGAGAATATGAAGGAGGGTGTGTACACTCGTAGGCTAGAGCCGCAGAAATGGTGCATACCTGGAGGAACTGTGACAGTTTTATTAGAGGTATTACATGTGGGAGCACAGGCGTCCTTTCAAAAGTTGGGAGTGGCTGGGGTGTCAAGAACTAGAAATAGCTTTGCACTAAACACTATCTTACTTAAGCCAAAGGCTCTCACTGAAGACATTCTGATGATGAGGCTAGCCTATGCTCTCATTCTAGATGGGGGGGGTAGTTCCTGCTGGCGATGTGTACGACTCCAACATGGGCCCTGGCAGGGAGATGCCACCGAGCCAGGGCTGTCTGACAGCGGTGATTTCTCTCTTTCACATTCTTCAATGTTCCTTCTCAAATGCCAGCTGTGACGGAGCCCTGACAGAGAAGCTTCGGCAATCCCTGGTACAGGGGGACACCTGCCTTTCTTCCTGCCAGCTCTATTCACCCCAGATGTAAGTCTGCCTCTTTCTGGATTTCCCCATACTCAGGGGTCTTGCTTAATTTCACTATTCTCTTCAGTACTGAGAATGAGGCTCTCCTAGTGCCAGAGGCCTCCCAAACTAGAAAATACTGTTTCTACTTTCAAATGGTTAGTTACAGAAAAAAAAAAATTAGCCTTAAACAATCCCCTGTACATCAGAGTCAAGTGACCAAGACCAATAATGGCAGGAAGTTCCATGGTATTGGGGAACTCACTTCCAAAGGGCCATTTCTTGGAAACAGCTTTTATGACTTCCAAGCTCTTGCTCTCCAAAGTTCCCTTATTTAATTAACTGTGTTTGACTTGCTCTCTTCTTCCAATGGCCATGTTCTGTGTGGCCCTGTTCCCCTGCTTTTGTTCTGTGTGGCCAGTTCCCCAACAGAGATGCTTCACTTCCTTTAGAATCTGTAGCCTTCCTGCTCCATAATTACCCGATTTCTCCTTTCTCCTGCATCCATTCCCTCCCTCCCTCCTTCCCTTTTTCCTTTCTCCAACTTATCTTCAAAGTTGTCTCTTGTGCAGATATCACTTGCTACAGTAGACAGGTCTGTAATCCAGAGAAACCCCCTGCCCCTTCCCCTGGTCTTACCAATCAGTCCTGAGTAGGCCAGGAGGCAGTCTGCATAGTTCTCCTTGAGACAGTTGCTAACAGACCTTGACTCTGGCTGGCAGTTGGTAAAAAAATCTGCAAGGCGAGATCTGCAACAGAAAGCGGTGTTGGTACATTGAAAACAATCCAGGCCTCTGAATTGAAAGAAGGGGTGTGGGGAGATGCTGGCAACAGGCTCAGGGTGTGGCTGGTCAGAGGGTCAAACTCCCATGCTTCACAGCACAGGAGGCCACTGTGGTTGCTGACACTTAATTGTGACTTCAAAACCGTTAGTAGAGAGGATTCTAGATGTTCACACTACAACGACATGATACATTTCTGGGGTAATGAACATGCCAATTAGCCAAATCATTACACATGCATATGCACATGTATTGAAATGTCACCTCCACAGCCCATAAATATGTATGATATATTATGTGTCTATGACAAATACAAGATATATGTGAAGAGAGAAAAAAAACAGTCTTTGGCCAGACATAACAGTAGTTCCTTTGTCAATATGCCTCTTTATGCTCGATTGCTCTCTCCCTCACCCTGCCCCCGCCACATAGCAAGAGAGTGAGAGAGAGAGAGAACACAAAGATATGGGTGTACCCTTCCTTTATTCAACCTTCCACCTGCCCCGCCCCAAGCCCTCATCTACCTGTGTGTCTGCTTGTTTGGACAGAAGTCTTCAGGGTCTATAACTGCAGAAATATAGGGGCTTTGAAGTTTCCATTCAATATTTATTTCTGCCTAGACTTATTTGCATCTTTAGGAAATATGCTTCTCCACACGCTCACCGGAGATCCACAGTGGGAAAATATTTACTTTATACAGAAACATGTTCCTGGCATCAAAATTGGATCCTACAGCCCATCTGCTCCCATAATTTCTAGAGCCTTGAAAAATGCATATCTTTGTCTCTTGAGTCTTTTCTCATCCCCCAACCCAGGCACAGTGATGTCCCTCGCCCCATGCCAGTAAAGAGCTGGTTTTTCTGGGAGTAAAGGGAAAGTCAAGAGGGGTGGGTGCGGCTCTCTGTGGGCATAGCAGGCCTGTAGCTGGCCTTGTCTGCAGGGTCCCTTAGTCAAGACGTGGCTGTTAGCATTCCCAGAGCTCTGCAGAGGTAAGCATGATTCATCAGGAAGCCCTGAGTGGTGGTGGAGTTGTAGAGACACAGAAGTGAAAGGAAGCCATGGACTTACTGTTCTGGGGAGGAACAGGACTTGTTTTTGCCATGGGGCTGTTTTAGGATCTTGAGGAGATATTGTTGGGGAAATCCTGAATAAGAAGTGGCCTCCTGTGAGGTCATCTTGGCAGACAGCAGTCCTGTTTCTATAGGAGAACACAATGACCGTGGAGATATAAGTTATCCAGCAATGTGCCTCTCATTCTGTTGGCTGTTGACATGCCCAGCGCTGAATCTACTTCTTTCCACCAGAGAAACTATAATTTGTTTAGCTTGATCTAGAATTCCAGCAAGCCCAAGTTTCCTGCACCAGGCTGAGTAGGACTGCAGGAGTTAAAAGGTTTGTAAAGGCCCAATTTCTTCTAGGTTTTGGGGGTGGTGGTGGGGTTTGTCTTATGTTTGAAATAAGGTCTTGCTATATAGTCAAGGCAGTCCTCAAACTTGTAATCCACCTGCTTCAGCCTCCCAAGTACTAGGATCATAGGCATGAGCTACTATGCCTGGATCTTTCCTACCATTTCAACTAGAGAAGGCATCCAAAGGCCTTGCCAGTGGTCACAGCTCACAGTACTATGCAGGGGCTCTGCGTCCTGGGTGGTGGGCTCACGGCAAGGGGTCTCAGCACAGCTGTTGGCATCTGCTTCATTTTTTCTACACAGCACCAACACTTCTTGGAAAGCCTCTCAGCACATGTCTGGAGCAGGGCTGCAGGGTGAGCTAAGTGCTCTGCACACCACCCTCCCCCACTAGGTGAGACTCTGAATGGGTGAACACCTGGACCACAAACACAGCCAAAGCCTTGCTGGCGCCCTCGACCTTGTACTAAACACATGGAATGGCATAAAACTGCTGGCTATTTCTATAGTCTGGCTGAAGTTATTTCTTTTCTGCAGGAAATCTCTAAAGATACCTCAGGCTTACTCAACTGGATCAGATAGCATTCAGCTTGAATGGAGTGTCAATTTCAGAAAAAAAAAATTCCTGACCATGAAATTAATGCTCTAATGGTCCTGGGTTTCTAACTCAGCAAAGCCCAACTCCAGCTCAGACAGCTCTTCACAGAACCTGGATGACAGCGGTGGCCGAACCTGGAGGCCCCTCCTGCCCACTCACTCTTGGATGGGACTCTGAGTCTCTAGAGCACACAGTTAACTAATGACACCGTGATGAGGATTACAGTCCTTCTGTACAGGCTAACACCACTCATTCTGCTTAACAACCCAAGAATTGACTCACAACTGGACCCCAGAATGATTGGCTAATTGAATCAGTATGTTGCAGAAAGCATAATCCTGATTGGGAGAATCAAACAAAATATACAGCTCTAAGTAGAACCCCACGGCTGCATTTTGAGAGGCATGAAGATCCGGGCTCTAACGCCGGTGAGGCTGTATGAGCTGTGACCAGGGATCGGGAACGTAAGGAAGCAGCTGCACGGTTAGGATGGAAGAAGCCAGTGTTCGGAGGAAATCAACAAGCCTCCACTGGACCCGGGATCAGCCAGCAAGCAGAACAGGCACCAAGAGACAGAGGGAGGGGCTATGAAAGCCCGCAGGGCCACTGCACAGGCAGGATGATTGGGGGCTCTTTTCTCAGCTCATTACACTCTTCCATCCTTTTTTCTCCCTATTTTCTCCTATAGCCAGGATTTTCACCTAACCTGTACTGTAATTTTCCTCTGACACTTGAATAAAATTTAATAAATTGTCCTTGAGCCTCCTTCTAAGTCTGTTTTTAAATTCTTTTATTAATGAGACTAAGAACCCCAAAAGAGAACCTCTGTGCCCCCGGTAAAGAGTTTCAGAATCCAGGTGAGTACGTGGGCACTATGACAGCACCAACACTTCCAGGGTCTATCAGATCTGCTCCTCACTTATTCACGGTTGGAGATGACAGGGCTTCCATGATGCAGGAGGGAAAAGTGATAGAAGAATCCAAACAGGAGTGCACTGGAGTCAGCTTGGTATGCACAGGTGGGCCACTGTGAGGACTGTGGCAGCTGCTTGACATTAGAGTAATAGCTTGAAATACTGTGACGAGTATTTCTACTGTAGTAACCAGCCAGGGCTTTAAATCAGGTTGTTCTTGAACGATAAACGAACCCCATGTTGAAGAAACTTGGTGATGCAGTTGGTCCTGTGGGAAAGACTGGGTTGTATCTTGGCTGTCCAATCCTGGTCCTCTGGTCCAGGCTTTTATTCCTATTTTTTTGGTGCCAAATAAAGCATTGTGGCACCAGTTAAAGTTCAACCTTCAGTCTCTTCCAAATAAAGACAGGAATGATTCCTTTACAACATCTCTCCCTGTCACAGGCCTCTAAGATACCTTCTAGTGTTGACTGTCAAGGGTCACATGCACTGGCCAAGCCAAGCTGTGTTGGAGCTCAGTGACTAATGCTGTGTTGGTGTTTCCAACAGGACAATGAGAAAGACCTTGTCTTTAACTTAACTTCCTGGCCAAGAGGGCATAAGAAACATATAAAAGAATTATGATAATACCTTGTCTAATTTTGTTTTGTTCATTTGTGACAGGGTCTTACGTAGTCCAGGCTGGCCTCAAACTAGATAGGCAGCTAAGAATGACCTTCAATTCCCAATCCTCCTGCCTCCATTTCCTAAGTGCTGGGAGAACAGGCTTTTCCATCACAGTCAGCAAGTCCTTGAAAAAGTTAAGAAAGGCTGCTAAGAAAACTAAAACCAAAGACACATGAAGAATTTAATAGACAGTTTTACAAATGACCTAGTTTTTTTCCCTGACAATTCTAATGAGGCAGATGTTTTGTTGTTTTAAGTTTTAACTTTATCTTTTTATTTCTAATGTTTTAATTAGCACACAAGGTAAGAGGTTTCCCTGTGGTATTTGATAACACTTAGTTTGGGTTAATTCCCTTCACACTCCGTGCCTTTCTGCTGCCTCCCTGCTCTACCTCCTACCTCATACCCTAATCCTAATTTTATACTTAAGTAAGTCTTCATTCAAGAGTAAAAGAGGGAACAGCAGAACCTGGATTTTAAAACCACATACTAGGTCCCTTGCAAATGCTTCCAACCCATACCTGCAATGGCTTCAGAGAAGTCATGCTGTAGGGCCCAAGACAAAAGAAGGGGCACATTTGTCAGGCAAAAGTGAAGAACAGTGTGGCAGGCAGGAGGCAGCATCATATCATCATGTTTTGACTGTAATTCCAGGTAACAGTTACGAAGGATTTGCTTGTTCTGGGTGCTGGTTTATGTGTTCAACATACAGTCACACACTCTCACGACAGCAAATAGGAAGCATGGACCCCGTTATCTCGAGGAGGAAACTGCAGCAGAGAGGGGGTCAGTGTGGACCCTCCCAGGTTATAGAACCCCATGGCTGGGTTTGGGGGATGACCACATTACATCCAGCTCCAGCACCAGAAAGGACCCTCAACCATTACACTTAGCATACACCTTGCCAGGAGCACTGCTAACCATTTCAGATAGAATGGTAAGGCTTCGGGATGCAGGTGAGACTAGAAAAGAATTGATGAACAGAGTTTTATCCTAAAGGCATAGGATCCGCTGAAGGACTTTAAACTGATAGGTAACATGATCTGTATGTGTGTTGTGAACTCTTCCTTGGCTCTATCAGCTGATCAACAAAGATTTACTTAGGACCAATGCATACCCATGCTGCTTGGGCAGTAATGGGGCACGCAAAATGTATCAAAATGGTGGAAGTCAAGCTGCAGGAGGGGGCTGGCAGGCTACAGAAAGGATTAAAGTGTGGATAATTCATCAGAAAATGGCACTGTGGTGGGAAAGATAGGGTGTGGGTTTGCAGCGGTGGCTCTTCCAAGTACATGGTGTCCTGAGAAGTCAATTTTTGGTAGGTGGTTAGATCACTGGCTCTTGTATCAGCCCAGCAATCATGCACCACCTGAGCACCTACTGTACGCACAGCTTCGGCAGCCCTGGGGTAGCGTTCATGTACACACCTCTACCTGCTGACCCCGAGTTATGAATCGTGCTGTAATTGGTTTTAGTGGCTTCCCTGCCTGGACTGCTGTGATCTAAACAAGGAAGCGTAAATGTCCAGTATGGGATTAACAAAGAAACTCCACTGTTGGATTTCTTATGGAGACATGAAATCTCCATGACTACAGCAATGATGAGCTCTGATTGTTTTTCTCTGAGAAAATGAAAAGGAAATGAATAGGCACTAATGTAGAAATGTATCGCCCTCAGTCACAGAAAATCCCCCACCCTTAAAGAAGAAAGGGCTGGTAAATGCCACGAGGCCCTCAGGAGATCTGAAAAACAGTGGTTGATGTAGAAAATAGCACATTAAAGGGAGCATGCTGCTAACTGGAAATAGAAAAATGATTATAATGATAACGTCTTGAAGCATCTTAAACAGCAGACGGTCTTTGGACAGTGGGAAGGGGGATCATTTACCTACTTTTTCTGTAACTTTCAGAAAAAATGTGTTATAAGAATAGGCAAACATGTTTCACAGTAAGGCTGGTCTAACTCCTACATCGCCATGAACTTCAAACTGCTTTCTGGGATACACCCCATGGATGAGAGCCATGTGGTCCGTGGTGCTGAGCCTGGGTGAAAACTGTGATCCTGAGTGGCATCACAGGAAAAGGAAAGCTGGACACTTACTAACCACAGCTCTCAGTATGCTGCTTAACACCTTAGCTCTGGGGTTTCCTTCTGGAAATCTCAGAGATGTAGCCTGTGAGACACAAGGATGCCTCAAACAAATGAACGACAACAACAACAACAACAACTATTTTTTGTTTTTCCCATGTTATTGCTGTTGTTATCCACACCCCATTCTGCCATTAACCATGATTTTAGTGTCAAGATGCCTGGTTTCCTTTGAGAGCATGGAACAGGACTTCTCTAAAGGACCCTTCATCCAGCTCACAAGGCAACAGAGGCCAGGACACCAGCTCAGGGTCCCAGGGCAGGTGGCCACAGGTGGCATACTTTGGAGAAGGCATTCTCACGTGTCGGTAACGGCTTTGCAGGGAGGAGGTACAGACACTGTTTGATTTTCCCTTCCCTGGGGCCTTGAAATCATTTAGCACAGACTTGCTCTTCAGACTCCATCCTCACGTTCGCCTGCCTTAAGAGGTGGTGGTGGGCACTTATATACCTTATGTATCATGAAGGAATATGCGGGGGTAGGGCATGCACATGAGAGTCTACATAAGAGAGGGTGACCCTATCCATGAATTACGCTCTCCTTTGGCTCTTTGGAGCCCACTGGGATCCATACAGTCCCGAAGGACTTGATTATCCAACAAAAATCTTGAATTTGGTAGAATGCTTGTCTAGCACACTTGGGAGTCCTGGCTTTGACCCCTAGTATAAAACGAGCTGCAGTGGTACAAGGCCACCATCCCAGCAGAGGTAGAGGCAGGAGGATCAGGAGTTCAAGGCCATCCTCAGCTTCATAGTGAGTTTGAGGCCAGCCTGGGCTACATGAGAACCTGGGAAGAGTAGGGAGGGGAAGATTAGAAATTTTCTGGAAATCTCCTTTAAACATTAGGACTTCTGTTCACATCGCTAGGCTGATGGAAGTTTTCTCAGTGAGTCTGCAGATAAAAGGCTCTCTTCTGTGAACATCTCTCTACTCCACATTCCCTCTCTGATCCCTTAGCTGGTGACTCAGTTTCTTTCTTCACTTTGGAAGACAGGGTCAATGCCATGTAAGCCACTTTACAAGGCTGGCAATTGACACAGAGTTCTTCATAATGCCTGCTGCTCCATACAACTTTGTTCTCATTCCTTCATCCTTTTCCCCTAGTTCCCAAACTCAATGTGAAATGTTTGTCATAAAAAGCATCCATTGAGCCCAAGCAGAGAAGCATACCTTCCCTCCAGGGGCCCTCCTGTTACATGTGCAGAACAGGCCACATCTGTGAAGCCAGTGACATCAACTCTGACCAAAACACAACTGAGAAGAATCTTAGAATGTCCCTTACAGTCTCTCAGTCATGAACTTACAGGATGAAGACGGTTTAAATAAAGCTACTTTATGGGAGAGATG
The DNA here is from genome assembly GCA_902168325.1 of Peromyscus nudipes. NCBI lineage: Eukaryota > Metazoa > Chordata > Mammalia > Rodentia > Cricetidae > Peromyscus > Peromyscus nudipes. Next base: position 73,186 of record CABHPH010162795.1, on the reverse strand, counting down.
CAGAGAGAAAGACATTTTTCAATGACGAAGTACCAGTAAGTTCGCTGTGACTTCTAATATCTCATGCAGAATCACAACATCTTGAACAACAAGCGTCTAATATCAGCCCAGGGAGGACAATGCAGGGTACAAGGATGGTCACTGTCTGACACCATGACACAAAGCAGATTTTTCTTCTATCTGTTTTTAGAAAATTACCTTAGCCCTTGTGCTCCAGCAGCCGACTGCGGTGCACATCTGGAAAGGATCTTTCAGGAAATCCGAGCCTGTATTAATAAATACATTCTGCAGGAGGTAGTGTTTTCTGTCACTGTGCCTCCTCCTCACTGACTTCCTGGAGCGCAGGCTGTGGAACAGAGCTGTAGGCCTGAGTCTGAATCTACCTTCTGTCTACTAGAGAGCCTGAGAGCTGAGCACATAGCATAACCTCTCTGCAGTAAAGGTCCTGGTGCTGCAAATGCTCAAGCTTCCTGTATCTTGGGTTTATCAGCATCTACCTTAAGTTGTCACCCATAGTGAGATTATTAAACCTGGAACTGGTTCACTGGAGGTAACTCAGTCAAAGTGACCATGTGCTGATGGCTAAATCCCACAGCCTTTGAGACAGTCATGTGCTTTGTGCTTCCTGAATCAGGCAGGGCTCTGTGGCTAAGTAGTTCTCAACCCCCGTTTCCTCAAATCTCTGCTCCCCTATTCTGGTATTTTAGAAGCTCCAAGACACTGACTATAACCATGGGGATATCCTGATCATTCCTGTCCCCTTAGCTTCCTTGCCAAGGTCCTTAGAAGGTCCCAAGGGCAAAGGTTCAGCACATGGATCATAGGCTTCCCTCACCATACTCCATGCCTAACCTACAGTGTTTTCCACACAGACTAGCCTGAGGAAGGCATTCAGACGCCACATGGGCACCTTGCAGTTTCCGCCATGCCTTCTGCAGTCAGAAGAAGCCTTCCAGGTTCTGACAAGGCAGGAGGCAGAGGTGGTGTACTCTTCTCCTTTCAGATCACATCACACTGCAGTGGCCCCCTGAGGGTAATCCAGTCAGCATCCAATCAATCTGGCATTCCTCCTGAAGCCACCTTGCATGAACACTGACAGCCATCAGTCAGCACACACCAGGTGGCTGACATGGCTGGACAGCTACCCTCACACTGGCAATTCTGCAAAGTAAGTTATGGGTGTTGTCAAGCTACTCCATCCCAACCAGGAAGTGGCTTTCAGAAGCCTCTGGTCTGGTGTCCCAGAGTTGCCCTTCAGCAGGGGCTCCCTCCCTGACTACCTACAGCCGATTCCTCCCAATGCACAAACTGATAGTTGCAATGTAAACAAACTGTAGACAATAGCAGGCACACAGAAAGATCACAGACAGCTCCATGCTGCATCTCCAAGTCAAATAAAGCTGTTTGTATTACCCATGCCAAACCACGTCTATTAGCGCAGAAAATCTAGCTCCGCAGTGCTTGTTTTTAAAGGGAAGAAATTGAAGGCACCGAGAAATTGGAGGCTTTCTGGCTGATGAGACAATCATAACGCTCTCAGCCACCCAACAGTTGTCTCCTGGGATAACCACAGGTGACAAATATGTTAAAACTCTTTAGAGTAAGTCTTAGCTCATAAGCCCTTGATATTTCTGCAGGGAAAATTAATAAATCAGTTTTGTGACAATTTGGCCACAGGGAGAAATAGAAATCTAGATGTTCAACCAATCTTTCACTAGTAGGCTCCTGACCAACATGGTGTAAATTTACATCACGTAGAATTCAGCAGGTCCCTGTGTCTTCTGGGGAGAATTTCAGAAGTGGCCTCACATTCATCCTGGAACTCAAATCGCACACCATCAACTGCTCAGGGACTCTGGACAGCAAAGGTCGCCCAGTGTGGCTTTATTTAATTATTTATGCTAGTCTTGCCTCAGAAACAAGTTTGACATACATTCTGGTGTAGCTGCCATACAACAGAGTCAGGGTAAGTATTAGTGAGGGGGCTGAGAGCCACAGACAGATAAGGGTACAGGATGCACACGTCCCTGCTGAATGGGCAAGAACCACACATCTGAAGCTGAGCTTTCTAGCATCCCTGGGGAACAAAGTCAGTGACTAACACAATCCATGACACCTAAAGAATTAAAACAAGATAGGTATGTGTGAGAAAACTACACGTGAAAGCATGCATAGGACTGTGGGCCACCATTTTGATTCCTAAAGTTGTCTACCTTACTCACATGGTAAAAAGGAGTTTGCTGATGGGACCAAGGCAATCACAGGGATCCTTAAGAGTGGAAGTGGGAAGCAGGTAAGGAAGCCAGGTGTGGTTGTGTGTCTGGCAATCCCAGAATTCATGAAGCCAAAGCAGAAAGGTCACAAATTCAAGGCCAGCCTGGGCTACACAGTGAGATCTTATTAAAGAGCGGGCCTGAGGGGAAGATCAAAGAGGAGGGAGAAGACGATGACAATGTTGATGGAATGACTAACAGAGACTAACAGACTGACAGACAACAGACAGACCTATGAGCCAAGACATCAAGAAATGAGAGCAAGACACAGGCATGCAGAAAGAAGTTCTGCCCCAACCACAGCCCAGTGCAGCCACGGCGAACTGCTGACCTGCAGACTCGTGAGTGGATGCATTCCACGTTGTTTAAAGGTACCAGGTTTGTGTAACATGTTAAGCAAACACCCCTGCACAACATAAACAGCAGGATTTTGGAACATCAAATTTGCTGATGTACTAGAAATTATATTTAAATTCAGCTACCTACTAACCACAACACTTCAGGCAAGTACCCTAATTTCTCTGCAGTTTACTTATTTGGGGTGAATGACAGCAAATTCATCAGCTATAACTGGGGAGGAGGGGTTAGGCACATCTGACAACCTGCACCTGTTCACAGCTGCTCCTGGTTCCTAGGTAAAGGAGGAAACTCATGAGCACCAGTGTCTGTATCTCTGCTCTGGACCAGCCCAGAGACTCCACACTGGCCGTGGGATCCCTATGAAATGCTAGGGTTTAGATGACCAGCCTGATACTTCTAGAATTCATCTGCTAATAACTTGATGTATAACTCCAGGCCACACAGTCTGTGTATTCAAAGTCTTCAAGCACTCAGTAAGGTCATGACAGACAACAGGCTCATTCCTGCCATGGAACCCAAAGGCCTTTCTCTAGTAAGTCTTCATCATCATCAAGGGCATCAGAGCGTTCCTACAGGCCAACAAGCCCACAATCTAGAAACATGCAGGCAGTGCAGTTCTGCATATAGCTCCTATACACAGAGCACTACCAATCTGAAGACTCGATCACCAAGCCTGTGTTCTTTAAGGGAGCTGACTACTCTCAGGAGGATGTATAGAGGCCAGAAACTTAACATCATGATGTTTACAGTCAAAAGGTCTGCCTGAACTCTAATTAGCTTTGGGAACACCAAGTAAATTCTAGAAATTATCCCAAATGCTGCTTTCTTCAACTGAGCCTTGGGTTTTGGAGGTTCCCAGAAGATGAAAAATTAAAATCACACACTCTTAATTTTCATAATTTGCAAGCCCTTCCTTCTTGCTGTGACTCTCAAAGGTAAGCGCTAACTTCCTCCATGGAGCCTGGGCCCCAAGCTCTGCCCCTATGGGCTGTTGATTCACTTGCACCACGTGAATCAGAGGAGCCAAGGAAGAAGTGGAGAGAAATGGATGCCCGAGTGGCCAACGACCTACACTCCTACGAACAAACCTTAAACAGAAACATGAAAATAAGGCCCCCTATTAATCTTTAATGGGCTTGCAGACTTCCTAAGGAAAATTATATTCAACTGTAAATATACACTAGGCCATTTTTCTTTTAGGCAAGTTGTTTTAGAGTCAACAGACTTTGAGCTTAGCAAATAGCTGCTCTCTAATATCTTTCTTCCAAGACAGGGCACAGAGAATATCACAATTGTGCAGGAGGTAGGCACTCATGGGGGTGTGCATCAAGAGAATGAATCACTTCTGCTAACAGAAGACTGTTGCCCCTTCCCGGAAATCCTTAGCTCTTGCTCTTAGCAATTCCTTCTCCTTAATGTCTCTTGTAGCAGTTCCCCACCCCATCCCATATCACTATCTGCATTTTATATAAGGCTCTCCCAACTGCATGTAAAACATTTCCCTCTTTTCTTCTCAAGGACAAAGGAGCTGAGTCCCATGGTTTATAGAAGCTGTTTTCTAGAAATGGGTCCCTTAGCTTCTTTGCCTAGCTTGCCGTGGTTCATACAGGGAGCAGGGAACTCCACTAAGCACTCTTCCCAAGCCTTTTCTCCATCTCTGAGCCTCCAGTAGGGTGCCCATTTCAGCCTCGATGCTCACAACCTCTCCATCACTTTCAGCTGTAGGCCTCCACATTTAGAATACTCTTGCCAACACCATAAGAAAGCAGGTACCTAGACTTATGCCTGGAACAAAGCAGATATTTAGTAAATACTTGAATGTGTGAGCAAATAAATCTAAGTTCCAAAGACTAGGGCTCTGATTGCTTGTTAATCAGCTCTTATCATGCATGGCTTGTGTTTGTACGTTCAGCCACATCATGGGCACAGATGCGGAGAAGCCATCACAGGCCCAATGTTCTAGACTGTACTTACAATAACTGTGTTTACTTAGAACCTGTCATAGCACCTGATGGTGTAGGGTCACAAATCATCTGATATACAACAATCTCCTCATCCAGGTTAGCCTTCATCCACAGTTGGGTACACTGGGTCCCAGCAAGACCCATGATCAGCCCAGTCATAGACCTGGTTAGAGCTGGAACCAGATTTGGAGAAGAAATCCACATACTCCTAGTGCAAACTCACCTCACAGACTTCACGCTGTCATTTCAGCTCTTGAACTTCTGCCTCCACCTTGAAGTGAATTTCACATACATGGAGCTCGATCTGATTTAAATGTCTATCAGTAATTTTACTGGGACCAATCAAGCGTAATGATAGATCTAGTGAGCACCGTCTAACAGTGCTTAGAGTTGAAAAACATAAAAATACAGTATTTGTTGTTACTGTTCAGTAAGGCTCAACTACAGCCTGGTGGCACAGCCATGTGGAGAAGTCATCTGGGACTGGGCCCTATCTCTCTGAGCAGTCCTCTCCCAGGCTGTGGTCATCTCTAGGGGTCATCATAGATGTCAACCAGTATGGCATTCCAAAACCAGCATCGCTCTCAGTGGTAGAGCTTCCTAGACCACATCGGCCTTCCCTCACTTAGGGACCACTCCAAGGGTATCGATAGGAGGCACCTAGTGGGGGCTGGCCTTTCCAGGACTATCTCCTTGTGGACCTCCCTTTGAAGGGCAGACACATACGTGGACCCTCCATAGAGTGAGCAGGTGCCATGCGCCACGGGAAGTACGTAAGACCCAATCCCAACTGCCCTGCTGCTGTTCTCCACCCAGGTCTTGATGTCCCCATGTAAGGCATTCACTCATGTGACACCTCCCAGGGCAGTACACAGACCAGAGCCTCTCTCCCTATGTCAAAGGAGCCTAGATACGCATCCTGCTGTCCCTCCTCTTGAGGTTCTTTCCACTCTGACCACCCAGAGACACTGTGGCAGGTACCACACTTTTCACAGAGGGGGCAGTCCAAAGAAACCAGGTAGCGTCTTTAAGACCCACAGGAGTACAGGCTTGGCAAAGAGGTAAGACACTTGCTGGGTTCTGGAAGTGCCGGAGGCCAGTGCCCTCTGTATTCCTGTGAAGAAGAACAGCCAGCCTGTCTCCCATGTGGAGCAGGGAAGCTCTCCTGCATGGCTTGGTATCAGAAACCCAGTCAGACGATGTTTGGTGGCACCTCTTGGACACCCAGACACACCCCTTCCTGCAATCTAGATGACATTCTCAGCCCAGCCCAGTCCACGATCACTCCTGAGACCCACAGATGTGTTCACAGAGGAAATAATAAAAGGAACTGAGTGAACACATCAGCTGTCCTTCTAGCCCACTACTCAGGACACAAAGACTGCTCTGAAGGTCATTTGTGAAGGAGGGCTTCTCTCCAAATAATTGCCCTCAAGTCCTCTGTTTGGGAATACATTTTCATCTGTAACTCAGGCCACTTGACTCCATTTCAGGCCAAGGTCAGCCTATGGACAACTGGTTACCTCCTCCTTCTTGCACAAAATGAGGATTCAGATTTGACAGGCAGTGGGGCTACCCCTGAAAGATCTAAGCAGGTTCATCGTTACTGCATTGTTATGGTTTGGAATTAAGAATCTCCCCAAAGGCTCATGTGTTCAAACCTTTGTCCCTAGTTGGTGGGACTATTTTTGGCTCTGGAAACTTTAAGAGCTATGGCCTAGATGAAGGAAGTGGGTCACTGGAGTTGTGTCCTTGGGAGCTGCATCTTGTCCCAGGTCCCTCTCTGTCCTGGCCGTCATGCCCAGATTCTGCCACAGGTTCCCACCACCATTATGCTGTCTCCCCACAGGGCCAGAAACAGAGCAAGTGATCACCTGCTGTGGGACAAAATAATGTCTTCTCCCTTGAAGTTGTTCCCTCAGATATTCCAGTCACAGAGCCACACAGCCAACTAACATATAAGCATCTTAGTGTCCTCCATGTCACTGGACAGGAGCTGTCACCTGACTTTATAGCCCTTCTCAGTGAGTTCTCAAGCCTTCCAAGCACAGTTCCTTTAGTGCACCAAGAGTTTCCCACTTATTCTTCTTGCCCATGACTAACTTCTTAGCTTCAGTGGCTTCCCTATGGTTTATGTCCAACTGGCTAGACAGTCCAGACCCCAGCATGTACTCTCTCCTTCCCACCCCACAAGGCTCAGATCCCAGCAACACTGATCTAGGTGTGCTCCTTCTTGATCAATCTTTTGAGCTGAAAGGAGGATATGACCACCAGCCTAGAACACCTGGCCAGAGTTTAGCTCTCCAAACACGAACCCAGCAGCAGCAGCAGCAGCAGCAGCAGCAGCAGCAGCAGCAGCAGCAGCACAGGCCTTTCCACTGTAGACTCTCTGGCCCCATGCCAGACCTCCTGCATCAGAACTGATGCCAGCCAGCACAGGCTGAAGCTGGACCACCAGTGACCCTTCTGAGACCTTCCAGAACCATCTCTCCAGGCCTTCTGCTGCAGCACAGATACCCACCCTTACCTGCCTCCCCAGTACTGAGGGCACCCCACTCATCTCTTACCCTTCAGCCCCACAAAAGATCTGACTCTCCAGTCCTTATGACCCACCAAATGAACCCACCAGCAGCCACAGCACACCGAACAGCCAGTCTAGCAAACCAAAGAGAAGTGTAACAGTCATAGGCCTTATTTGTAGCTGAAGGTGGTTTAGCTTGAAGTCCCAATAGTGGGTTGACCTCTGGGCCTTTTCCTGTCTCTGCAGAGAGGTCTCCCAGTGTGGTGTGTCTGACTCCTTTGCCAAAGTATCCTTGAAGGGAAGGCATTTCCTCAACCCAGATCACTGTTCTAAGAAGCTTCAAGCTGTTAGATGGAGTCAGATAACGACAAGAGGAATTCCAAATGCTGGGTAATCATAGGAACCTGCCATTTCCGATTCTACGGGCTGTCACTGTACCCTTACACACACACACACACACACACACACACACACACACACACACACACA